>JAZDUA010000782.1:337500-555597 GCA_038098605.1 Gryllus longicercus
TGTGCCACTCACATTATATCGTAAAGTTTGAGGAAGTGAAGCAAGATTTATGATTTTTTCCCCATATTATCACTTATTGTTTATAGGATATACTAACAAAAAAGTTCGGTTAGAAAGTCTCACGAAGAAATAAAAAAATTAAGATCTGACCGTAAATTGAGTAGTTTGAGATATATAATTTATTTTTTTCCTTTAAGTGAGTTTCTGTAATGCAAATTCTATTGACACGGTGTGAATTTAAGAAGTCTATTAGTTCTGTTTTTTGTTTGTTAAGCAATTAGCATTCCAATTGGCGAGAGTAAAACATTTAAGATGTTGAGTTGCCATTATTTCCGTTAACGTAGGCGGAAGATGAATTTTGAATTGAGTTTATTATGGTGGGTATAATGGCGTTTATGGCATTGATTATATAGGAAATAATTGCATTAATTATCGTATTTGTAATGGGATAGTTGTGGTGTGATTCTAGGGGAAGGTTGGTTGAATTTGAATTGTTGATAAGATTTGGGCGGGCCAGGGATGTGGTACTAATATGGGTGAAGTTGTTGAGTATTGTTGTTTGGGGAAGAAGAGGGAAATGGGTGTGAGATTGTAATGGTGTGGGTTGATGGGAAGATCTTTGATTTTTGTTTTGGAGGTTTTTTGGTTGCCAGTTTTTGTTTTTTCAATGTATTCTTTTAGGTAAGGGCAGCTGAAGTCTCGATTATTGGCCTCGTTACTGCGTTGGCAGTTACGACACTTCGGTACTTGATTACGATTAGGACAAGTTACCGAGTAGTGATTACCCGAACAAAAAGCGCAGCTAATTGAGTGGTTGCAATTATTCTTTGTATGGCCATAATCTAGACATCGCTGGCATTGAATGGGGCCTTGGGTTTTTTTCCTTGCTTCCGCGTTTACTCTATGGTTACAAATTTGCTTAATGGCTAGACTATTGTCTATTGGATCTCGTTCCGAAAAAACAGTTGCAACTACTGGGATAGGTCTGTTTACTGTGTGAAGTCTTGTGATTTTTATCAGTGATGGAAAGCGTTGTTTTATGTCTTCATATATTTCTTGGTCAGAAATGGATTGATTGACATTCATGAACACTACAGATATATTTTTATTTAGTGGGTATCTAATGGAATGAAAAAATCGATGAGTGTTAATTAAATACTTGATTAACTTTCGAAAGTCCGTGGGTGAGTTTGCACTTATTTTTATTTTATTGTTTTTTTGCTCTGCAATGACGTTTGTGGTGTCTTTAAATTTAAGTTCTTTGATTAATGCATTAATATTGGTGATGTCTGCTACTATGATTGGTGGTATTTTATTGGGGGGTTCACTTTGATTACTAGAACGTTCGTTGATATGAGCGAATCTATTTTTAGTTGTTTGCTTATCACGTTCACCTGGAGGTCCGAACCTGTTTTTTACTGACACATTAAATAATAGAGTTAGATTTTGTAATTTGATCACTGTAACTGAATTTTTTGGGTTCACGCTCTATACCATTGAATGTCACTGACCTTTTTCTGGAGTCTGAAGAGTCTTTTTCTGGTAGTTGAACAGTTGGAGGTTGGCTGAGTTGAATCGGTTCCTTGCCATTGGCGCCGGGTGTGTTATGTTGATTGATGTTCTCCAGCGTCACCTCCATTTCGTCTTCAGTGAATTGATTTGGGTTATCTGGGATGAAACTTTGCATTGTAGCTGGCTGGTTCTCACTATTGTTAAGAACAAGCAAAGCGGCTTTTACGACTTGTTGGAGGGTCATAGCTGCATGCCATTCACTACACTAATCTGCACTGAGTCGCACTTCACCGGAATTATTTCGATGAATTATTTATCAGTAGCACTTTTGTAGTTCACTTCACTAGATAACAATTTAGCTTTGTCGCGATGCGACGCGTGGCTCCCCACCACTCCGTTTCGGGACTGGCGAACTACGAAGTAACAGTTTTATCGCAACAGATCTGACAGGGTCGCACAGCAGAGCTCTTGACTACCTCTCGCCACCACTGTCGGACGCAGAATGCGCTAGAAGTACGTACGCGGTACGTCGGTGATTAGGGAGCTAAATTGTAAAGGCGTTGTCAGAGTGTACTAAATCCACTAGCAGTTTAGAAAATAAACCAAAAGTACACATTTATTACGAATAACGAACGTCATTGTACAAAATTATTTTCTAAAAAGAAATAAATGATGGAATGATAAAATAAAAATTTGACCGACAGGATATATAACACCAACTTTGAAGATATATAACACCGTCGTCCCTGCTCCCACGGTAGAAAAGATGTCCATACAGGCGGACAATAGTACGTTTCGGGAACGCAGTTGCCCTAATCTTCGATGCACACACTTCTCGATTCCAGGAACGCAGGTGTTGAAACGAGTATCAAAAGTATCAGATAAACTAAATTCGATTCCTTAATTGGACATGGCAACCAATGGCAACAATCATAAAAATTCTCTCTTCAAAGCATCAGAGAAGTCCGGGGATGAAAAAGTTACTAAATTGCACGAAGGTTGAAAAATTATACAACACATTACATTAATAAATATTATTTAATTAGAAGTTTCCGATAGTTTACATAGCGATTGTCGTTTTTCCGCCAATTCCTTGTATCTGCCAGGACATGGAATTCCACGTACAAACGCTCCTAGGAGATTGTGCTCCCATGGCAGGCATTTAGCGTGATGTGCCAAGCACATCCGGTCGCGTCCATGGGAAACAAATGTAACTGAATTGCTTTATTAAGCAATTTTAGCATCCATTATTCTCTTCAGGTCGTTTTAAACATTTTGGGGGAAAAGTTTGAAAATTGCATAAAAATGAAACATTACACAACACACCACATTAATAAAACTAATTTCCTACTCGTTTCCCGGTATTTTACGTGGAATTTCTGGTTCTTCCGCCTATCCGTTGTAAACATCTATCTGCCAGGGAGTGGAATTCCACGTACAACCGCTGCTAGGAGAGTGCTCTCACGGCGGGCATTCCGCGTCATGAGCCGGCGCCTCCCCAGCATTTGCGTGGCTGGCCGCCTGGCGGGGGGGGGGGGGCGTCGCGGCGGGGCAAAGCCGCGTGACGGCGTGCGGCGGGGCGTGGAAGCCGTGCGCCTCGGCGCGCGCCGCTGCCGCTCATCCGCCGTGCGGACTACACATTGCCGCGTGCACGCCACCTCCTCTGCTGAGGGAGTATTTATTGGGGCTAGGCCCATCGACTTCTTGGGTCATTAGTCCCGTGAATGTAGTTCATGTTAGAGGCGGGTGGTGGCGGTGTTCGTCCTCCCCTCTGGAATATGAGATCTGGCGCCGAACTACTAATTGCTGATTTTCTCATTCAGGTATCTCCCCCAGCGGGGAATCGCCTCGGCCAGGACAAGCTTTAAGCTCTAGAATAGTCTTCCGATGTGTGTGATGGAATAGTGCATATAAGTGTGTGCGTGTGTGTGAGTAAGAGGAGTGTGGGCAAGAATGAAGAAGGAACCGTCGCGAGCAGTTCGTGGTCATTGTGTTAGCCCTGGTATTGATCGGAATAACCATGGAAAACTATCGATCAGAGCAGCCGGTCGTTAAAAGCGTCTTAATTCCATCCCACTGTAGGTCGAACCGTAAGACCTCCCAGTCAGAAAGGCTACAGCGGCAACGCATGATATCACTGAGCCATCTCAGTTCGTGTAGCTCTGTGCTGTCACCGACATCCGCACTCACTAACCGCAGTCACCCCTCAATGAGGTAATAATTGTGTCGGCCTCGGTGGCCGCGGGGTGGACAGGAAGACGGACGAGGTGGCCGGGCGAAGCGGAGGCTACTAGGGGGTGCGAAGGGGGAGAAGGGGAAGAGGGCGACAGGCTTCCCTATAGGGTACGCGGTTGGGTGGTGTGTGTGTGTGTGTGTGGGGGGGGGGGAATGGCTCCGGCCGGGAGACGCCCACCAGATTACGGCGCACAAATCTCACCCGGCAGCTCGCGAGAGTGACACCAGGGGACGCTCGACGGGCGACGCACGACGAGTGACGGGCTTACGTGGTGTTGCTGCGTAATTGTATTGCTGGGCTTATGAAGGCTTTTTACACTCAGTTTGAACAGGACACATTTTCGTGCTAGTTAGATATTACAAACAATGGACTTCAATATCAATGCATCACGTTTTATTGAGCTGTGTTGTTAGTGCTTTTCTCTAAATTGGTTCGGCTACTGAAGAAAAAATAAGATTAACCGTTTATGTTTAAAAACATTCTGCGGCATATCACTGCATGAGAAGTTCATACACACACGTGCCTCCGAATAAATGTTACAAACTTCTAAGGCATCAACAGGTGTTAAAAATAATTTTTGCCCATGAACACATGGTGGGAAATTGCATATAACAGTTATATTGATTTTTACATGTGACATTTGCTTCTTATTTTTAGGCCATACCATATGCACAGACGGTCGGCAGGTATATGAAATGCTCTTGGCTGCGTCATACGTGCCTGCCGAAGATCTATGGCATGCGTGACTTTCGACATTCATAAAAATGAATATAATTGGAACACTGTACCCCAATGTATTCGAAACAGGCCAATATCTTATGAACTCTGGAGAAGAAAAATATATATTCACAAAAGCAATGGCCTTCCTTAACAGACCGTAATGCATTCAGCAGTTCCTATACATGCGAGCAACGAGCAAGAGTTCAATAACTACTTGAGATTAAACTAAGAAAATAATAATTCACCTTATAATTGTATTATATTGTTATGGCTATTTTGATAACAATTGACATTTTTTTACTTCAGTGTATTTTTGTTCACATAGGCACTGAAACGAAAAATATCTTTCTTGATTTGATTAATTCGATTTATTTTGTCAAAAACAGTAAAAACTAAGAGTGAAGTATGGGGGAGAAAATCAACTGTGCACGTTTTCTTGAGTTCCAGAACTACTTTCCAAAATGTGAACTATAAATAGTTCAATGAGGAATGAAAGTTTAATAAATTAAAAATTGTAATAATACAATTTAAAAATGCGCCAGATTAGCAACATTTGTAGAAACTAGACATTTTCGATCCAGAGTAATAAATATCTTATTTGCAGTGGCTAACGAACTCCAGATTTAATTTCTCTGTATTGCCAACAAAAAAAATCTCACCCCAGCTCTACTCCTACTACTACCATCACTATAACAAAGTGTGCGCAAAGTGAAGATACATTTATGAGACCTTAATTTTTAACAAATTTAATTTAATTAATTTAACAGTCTTGAAGGCTTAATTTTATTAAAATACACAAGTAGCATAAAAATGGTAAGATACATAAAAAACAGAAAAATTGAAATGAAGTGAAATACTTCTCTCTTTTTCATAAACTTATTTTGATCCCTTAAAATAACTTTAAAGAATTCAACTAGATTGATTGAGAGTTTGGATGATTTCGCGCACATCAATTGCCAGGGTCATTAGTCTCGTAAGTGTAGTGCATGTGTTCGCTCGTGAGATGATGTTGATCTTTCCCTAGCTGTATAATGACATCCGGCACGGACAGAACGTCGGATAGCGTGGTTTCCCCAATGAGGGATCACCCACCAGCGGGGCATAGCCCCAGCGGGGACAATCTCTAAGATTCCGACCGGCATGTGTGCTTGTGTAATGCGTGTTAGTGTAAGTATGTGTGTAATGGGAGAGGATAGAACAAGGAAGTAGTAGTTTAGTAGGGTACTGCTCCGGCATTCGCCTGGTGTTGATCGGAGAAACGACAGAAAACTACCAATCAGAGCACCCAGCCTCTAGAATTCTCTTCCAGACAGCGACTGAACTCGGCCTACCTGACAAGTTAGGGCCGAAAATCCTGCCACCGACGGGACTCGAACCTAGGACCTCCCTGTTAGAGAGACAGGAGTGATATCAGTTGATGCCCTGGGACATCTCTCCCGGTTTTAAAAAAATCAAAAAGAATACATTTATGTTCATACTTGGTAAAACGTCGTTCAGAGAAGAATTACGATAAAATTATTTGGAAATGTCTTAGGTTTTACTAACTTTCCCATCATATATTAAGCAAATGCAAACATGGCTCTCGCTTTCCTTTTGCGCTCCAGCCTGATTTCAGCTTTCCTCTCATGCAACGTCACCAAACGTTTTTTACTGGATTTTGAAACAAAATAAATAAATGTATAAATAAAAATACATGACAAAGTATTTTTGTTTTTGTTGAATTTGAGTTTACCTCTTGACAAAATAAGTATGCACGTTGCACTATTTTAACGCATTAATTCGCTGATTGAGTTCTCATCGCTGTGCGCGACACTGATGGTGATCCAAGGTTTTGTGCTCACAAAACAACGGATGCTGCGACGCGACGCGCGAGAGATGCAAAGAGCCAGCTTCAGCTTCAAGATTTGCATAGAAATTTCGAGGATGCTAATGAACGGAATTACATTCGTCCTTTCTCTTTGTTAGGCAGAGTAGTTCTCATTCAATGTGCATCATTGCATTACCGCTAAACTAAAAACATCTTTAATCTATTGGGTCTGACGAGGGAAGGGAAGAATATATGAAAATAATAATGAACAATTTAATTAAAACTCGGCTTGATTAAATTTATCAATATATTAAACCACACTTTGGAACAAACCCTTTCACAAAATATCTACTTAATCAATGCATTTTAGACTCAATGTGTATCAGCAAGAGTTAAAGTGAAAGGCATGCAAACAACCACGTGTCATATCATGTAAAGAGTCACCTATATCATCTAAATTTCCATTTGTAATATTTTTCCAGGAAACCTAAATATCACTGAACTTCACTGAATAAAACTCAAAACCAATGAAAGTGTATAATAAGAACAATTTAAACCTTCATATTCCTTTTCAATCTTCTCAAGTTACATATTTTAGTGTGCTTAATTTGTTATGCAAATATTCATAAAACAATACAATTAAAAAAACAAACAGTCCAAGCTGATGTATTTCCCTTTAAATCAGGGCGTACAATTAACAAACGATTACCTCATTTGCTTAACTGCAGCATTCTGCGACAGGACGTGTGATGAACGCCTGTACGTGACCCCGCAGCTGGAGGACAAAAAGGGGGACGGTTCAAAAGTTGGAGTGCAACACTTTTCCCCGACTGCCAATTACCCTTCTCCCTTCATCATCCACAATTCTCTCTCCGTCCTCTCTTTACCTTTACCCCAACTCAATTTACCATTCTCCTTTCGCCCTCTGCCCTTTTGTCTCCACTTTCCTGCCATCGCCTTCTGTCCTTCACTTTCAACTCACCACCCCTCGTCTTCCCCCATTTTCTCTCTGGTCTCCAAATATCTCCTTCAACCTTCAGCCATTACCTTGGTTCCTTGGCTCACTGCCCTTCGACCTTGTCCGTTCATCCTCCCCTTGCCCTTCCGCCTTTTCCTTCGCTCTTCTACAATTTATCCTCGATCCTTTATCCTTCTCCGTTCCCCCTCGGCCTCTTTCCTTCGTTGTCCGACCTTCGCCTCCGTTCGCTGTTCGCCTTCTGACTTACGTACTCCAATCCCGTGGTTGCGGAGTTAGGTCGGAAGCGAAATCTCGCACCGCCTTTGCCTCAGCGAGCAGGCTGAACGTAGCGAGCGGCAAAACCCCAGCGGAGCCTGGGCAGAACGCCGCTCCGCCCCGCCCCACCCCGCCCCGCCTCCCCGCCCGCCCGGCCTTCCCGCCCCGCTGCCTGCCGCACCCACCGCCCCACACCGCTACCCGCTCCGCCGCCCCGCTCCGCCGCCCCGCCCCGCTCCGCCGCCCCGCCCCGCTCCGCCGCCCCACCCCGCTCCGCCGCCCCGCCCCGCTCCGCCGCCCCGCCCCGCTCCGCCGCCCCGCCCCGCTCCGCCGCCCCGCTCCGCCACCCCTCGACCCACGACAACC
The DNA here is from genome assembly GCA_038098605.1 of Gryllus longicercus. Taxonomy (NCBI): domain Eukaryota; kingdom Metazoa; phylum Arthropoda; class Insecta; order Orthoptera; family Gryllidae; genus Gryllus; species Gryllus longicercus. The sequence goes on from JAZDUA010000782.1 coordinate 345,376, forward strand.
AGCGGCGCCCACCCCCCGCCCTTCTCTGTCGCCCGCCCCTTGCACCTGCCATCCTCCCCACACTTACGTTCACTCTCGCATATTCCCTCGCCCTGGCCCCCGCCCCGACCCTCACCTTTGCCTCCGCTCCTACCCCACCAATTCAACCGTGATAACTATCTCAGTACTTTCCTCCTTCGTGAGCTCGGCGATGTTCAATAGAATCATATCTTTGAAATCCCTCTAGAATCATGTCTTCCGAACTGTACCATCATTCGAATGTCGCCCTCTCGCGCTTTTGAATCCCCTATCTACACAACAATCACTCTTTGCTTTTCCACCGCTTCCTCGTTCCTGCTCCCACTATCACTTTCCTTTCAATATACTCATCTCGCACCTCTTCCCTTTTGTCCTGTTCCGACCCGGTCGTCTCGCCAAAAAACGTCCCCAGGATTTCTTTGCTGGCGGATCTGAGCGTGAATCGTCGGCTGTGAGGGGGCTCCGAGCGGAGCGGAATATTCGACGGCGTCCGCCAGCGTCCGCCGTGCGTTGATGGAGAGCGCAGTGCCGGCTAGGCGGCCGGGGCCAGTTGCGGTTTGCCCCGCGGCGCCGCCCCGCGCACTGGCCCGCCGGCTAGGGTGGCGCGGGGGGGGGGGGGTGGCAGGCGGAGGCCACAGGTGCGTGCGGTAGCTGAGGGGACCGCCGCCGCGACGCGACCGCCCCGCCCACAGAGGCGGCTGCTAACCACCGGCTCCCGTCGGCGCTGCCGTAGGCTCCTTCCGCGCGCTGCGCCGGCGCTCTCGCCCACCTTTCCACAAACACTCTCCGGTCCCGCTCCCTCATCTCGCATCTCTTCTTGATTGTGCCCGCGGGTGGTGGCTCAGGGCATCAGCTGTTATAACTTCAATGACTCTGTACACGTAAGCTTCAGCGGCTCGAGTTCATGCCTTCTTGGCTGTCCGGGTGACGCCGCGTCGTTGGCTGAGAGGCCTCTCAGCCAACGACGCGGCGTCACCCGGACAGCCAAGAAGTCACTTCAGTGACTGGCCGGGAGATCCTAGGTTCGATCCTCGACGGTGGCAGGATTTGCGACACTAGCTAGATAGCTAGGCCGAGTTCAGTCACTGTTTGAAGAAGAATTCTAGCATCTAGCTGATCTGATAGGTAGTTTTCCGTGGTTTATCCTATCAACACCAGGCGAATGCCGGAGCAGTACCTTAACAAACGCGCCACGAACCGAGCGTGATCGTAACTTTCTTTTCCTTGCCCTACCCTTATTTACGCACACTTTTACATTATGTAGGAGTTAAGGCTTCCATTACGAACAATTCAAACGCAACGATGAGCTTTTTAGGTAGGGTAAAAGGAGTCATGGAAATGTGACTGCGGCAAAGAAACGCCAACGATTCGGAATATTGGAAAAAATGTGACGTTATAACGAATCATTCAACGATTTTCTTGAGACAGAGCCGTCGGAATTTAGCTCAGAGCTAGCATAGTCACTGTCTCTGCAGCGACCCTCACCGGGAGGTCCTAGAGATTGAGTCCCGATGGTGTCGGATTGCCGATACCTTCTCGATAGCTAGCTTGAATTCATCCTGTCTGGAAAAGATTTCTAGCGAGCAGTTGCTTTGATCGGTAGTTTTACGTGGTTTCTCCGATCAGCACCATGCGAATTTTGGAGCACCCTAACAAATGGGCCATGTCCCACGCGCGATCTTTCCTTCATCTTCCTTGGTCTATCATCTCCCATCGCCTGCACGCACTTGCACTTACATGTACTACACTAGCACACATATCAAGAGCCTAGCAGGGACTAGAAGAGCTTCCAACGGGTCTCGACTGGGGTGATACCACAGTGGGGGAGATATCTGGGGTGGGAATTCTTCTGTAAGCGAACGTGCAGTTCAACATACAGCGGGTGAAAAACTCTGCCAACTATAGAATTTATATATTAACCAGACTTATGGGAGTAATGACCCTAGCAGTTGATGTGTTCGGAAACACTAAATAAAGCCATAGAAAGCACCAGAAGCGACTACCTTCTTGAAGAAAATAGATCAACGATATAATTTGTTATTCAGTTATTTAGTATAGAAGAAATACTCATCACTTCCTGTTTATATTTGTCCAAGATTGGACAAATGGTCAAAACAAAACTCATTCAAATGAAAATTGATCCAAGAAATGAAACTTCACCAGCGTAAGAAAAATATTAAATGTTTTGAGCGAATACTGTTCTTCAAAATTTTGTTTCGTTTCGATCTTGAAGCAAGATCACTTACCATCTCTGCCTCTCTATATCTTACTTTCTATCTTTCTTTCTCTTCCTATTTCTCTATGACATTCTATTTCTCCTCTCCCGTTCTTTTATCTTTCCGATGCCGTATTCTTCCACCACCAAGCAGCGAATTGTGCTCAGGAAACCGTCTATGAGGTTTGTGTATTGCAATGGGACGTCAAAAGCCCTCTTCCCTTCCCTCCAGTGCCGGTGCTCCCCGGAGGATGTACCTCACATCCGGAAAGCAATGTGGCATGCAGCGACGGGAAATACGCCGAAAGCGCTGAATGTGTAGTCTCTCTGTCAGAGATCAAAACAGCTACGTATTGAAATGTCTTCTCTGTTACAACGATTCAAAGCTTTTGCGCAATTCTTCAATTCTAAAATACAGACGAAACTAAATCCCAGATGTTTTGCCCGTAAGAAAATATAATTACTTTATATTCCTTCAAGATTGGACCACATGAATGGTAGCGACCTACTACTTTGCTTTACCGGGCAATGAAGGTGATTTTGATAATATTCTTTGTAATGGTGTTTTATGGCAAATTGGCTTTGCTTTGTACGCCACAAACATATGAAGAAATCCACCATGATCATACGCGATATTGTAATGAACATTCATAGGTTCAGAGATGCGCAGGTCGAAATACATCTAGTCGAACGCGCTAATCGAACTAGTCATATTTGCCACCTTGTCAGTAAGCGAATACTATCTGGTCTACAGGTTTCTCAGAATAAATGTTACAACTTTCTAGAACGTGTAGAGGTGCCGAAAACGATAACTTTTTGTCAATGAGCGTATTATGCAAAATTGCACATAATGGAGTAATATGCATTTATGCAGAAGGTATTTGCACTTATACAGGGGGCAAATCTCTTTGACTGCTTCAGAACGTGACCAATGTAACATATGTGCGTAATGAGTTGCGTCGAAATCAGAGGGGTAACACACTCAGTTATATGAAATATCCCACTACATGTTCATTGGTAAAAAAGTGGCCAGTCGACCCTTCTACTTACTTTAGACGTTAGTAACATTTATTCTAAGAGAGATGTGTAAATTGTCTACAACATTCAGTAATCATTTTATTCACTTGCGAATCCACATTAATTGCTATATGGGAAGGAGCTGGATGATAATCTGTGATTTAACAATAAAAATGATTCTAGTTTCCCTTCCCATTACAAATCTACATTCAATAAGGACTTACATCTTGCAGTGCACTCCACGTTCCATTCATTTTCCGTCCCACAAAGTCCGTTCGCTCCTAATTTCGTCTTCCTGTTATGGGCTGTTCCCTCCCGCTTTGCCTCATTCTCGCTTTCACTGGCTGCCAAGTTTATCGCGCCATTTGCGCACTCCATCGCTTCGGTATTTCCGCCGCCTCCTCCATCTTAGCGACTTCCCCGGCCCGCTCCCCACCTCCACCCCCACCCCCAGCAGCCCACGTCTGCGTCCTCTCCGCCACCCCGCTCCCCGCTCCCCCCGCCTGCACCTCCGCCTGGGCCTCCGCCTGCGCCTCCACGACGAGGGACAATCCAATTTTCTTTTCCCGCGGGCGCATCGGGGAGTGACGGCGCCGCGCTGCACTCCGCTTCCTCCGACGAGCGCGGGAATTGCTGTCGGAATTATTCATCGCGCTCCCCAATTCTGCGGGATGCAAAGGCCGTTAGTTAGTCGTGGGTATTGTTGCGGCTCTCCACTTGCCGGGAGGCGCGGGGGTGGAGGCATGGTACGCGGCGGCGGGGCGGCGGGGTATCGGGGGGGTGGCGTGGGTGGCGGGTCGGTAGGGGCGGCGGGGGCAGTGTGGGCGGTGTGGGCGGCGGGGGCGGTGTGGGCGGCGGGGGCGGTGTGGGCGGCGGAGGCGGTATGAGCGACGGGGGAGGCGGCGCCAGCGCGGAGGTTGCTTGTTCGCTTGCGGCGATTCGCGCCCTTGAAGAGTTTGCGAGCTGACTCGTGTTGTCTTGCCGCTGTCATTCTCGCGCTATTCGCCCTCTTGCCGTATACAACAGCTTCATATGAAAGTCGAGACGGAGTTCAGCAGAGTCCCTAAACACCGTCTGCAGGAGGGCGCTAGCATGTCGCCGCTTTGTTCAATTAAACAATGGATGAAATTAATTTTGGTATGTACACACGTATTAGGTAAATTAACTTTTGTACTATTAAAAAAAATTTCGTGTGCCTCTGTCAGCATTTGAAAGTAGTATTACTTTGCGTCGACCTGAACGCTGGGGTTTTGTGAATACGATCTGTTTAACAAGGCTTTTAATTTACATTTTACAGTGTAATTAATAACTACTACTGTTCACTACTACTATCTACTACTATTCTTTTTGAACTAGCATTAGTCCTGGATAACGTTTGGTCTTCTCGTCTCGTCTCGTCTGTTTTTCATATTATCGCTCCCCCTAATATCTGAAGATACTAGCCCACATCATCCGTACATTGCAATTTGGATCTCATTGCTTGTTTTGCTGGAGTCTGTTCTATAGTCTTATATACTTATCTTTGACGTGGTGATTCCTGCAGGTTACCCACGTGGAATCGAATGGGAAGCACTAGCGTAATGGCAATATTTATGGAGGATATAGGTGAACAAATATTTAAACACGAGGCTAAAATTAATAAGATAATGATTCAATATAAAATTATGCATTCTGACGCTTGCAGAATGATTGAGTAACAAGAAACATGTGCATTTGAGAATGATACTGTGTAATAATACCCAATGGATTAGTGAATTATTTACCGCAGATGAACATTGACAATGTGAAAACAGTAGGAAAATACTGGTAAAGAGGATACATTATAGGATCTATAATGTATCCTCTTTACCAGTATAATATAGGATACATTCCAAATATCTTTTATTTTTAAGTTCAAAGACGTACTAAGATCTTGAATGACAAGGAGATGTTCCAAAGCAAATATATTCCTTCGTATCGGCCGGCAATATAAATTCCACGTCTGGAATTCAAACCCATCGGTATTACCGTCATCATCTCTTCGTCAATTTCCAATTTATGAATCTGTTAATCAATATGGATGCATAGGCAATGAGAACCGAGATTAAATACCGTTGTTGATGGATTCCAAATGAAGAGGCAATGTTTCACGTCACGCGGGCAGGCGGGGTAGCTAGGTAGGCAGCCGAAGGAATAACTATGAGGAAAACGAAAAAATAACGGCGCCCGGAGATCAAATATTGATTTTATTTGTTACTTCATAATTTATATTATTGAAATATTTAGTTAGCCGGAAAATGTTATTACATTTCTGTAGATATTATATTTCCAAACGTAATAAATACTTGAAGTACTTTTAACAATTTCATGACAAGAGAGGTACTTGATACGAGGTTATTTAATGCATTCTACTGTCCCTTACAGCCCTTACAAATTGCTCACTGGCACTATTACTTTCTAGTTTAGTTTGTAAATCACCATAAAAATGGCGATTTTCACTAATAGCGGCAAGTTAAGAAAAATGGTTTTGAATTAAGAATATACGAACACAGACTAACTTAGTATTTACACTACGGAAGTTTGACGCAAAACTTTACTTTTCAATAGTTTTACTTAAATTTTTAATTGAAGCACATCCATTTGATTGCATTTGTACATATATAAGCAGTTTATAATAATGATTTCTTAAATTTTCTTAAATTTGCGATCCCGAAAATGTTCATAACATAGCAGTTTAAACGTTCAGGACATTATAACAGGCTTTTATTATAAGATGGGAACGAAAATCCGTTTATGAAAAAGAAATGTATGTGACAACTTTAAAAATATTGAAACAAATGGTTTACTGGATTCAATAAATGATAGTATCACAATTTGTATGGTTCTTCTATTTATTTTAACGAGAGTTTTATTGATAAAACAGATATAAACGAAACAATATACTTCTATCAATTGTCATAACTTCAACTGATGAAAATCACAAACTGATTTTTGATTGTTAAACTGAAGAAAAAGATGAGGAAGGAGACAAATTGAACGGAGTGTGGGAAGAAAATTGAATTTTAAACATGAAGAACAATGTAACGGTGAAGAAAAGGATCTGGATGCTGCTCATACTTTTCCTTTCTTCAGACGGCCCCTTCCTCTCGCCACTGGAAGTTTTTGAACTGGAATATTCTTATCCCCGAGACTTTTCTCCGATCGCAGGAAGTATCAGAGTTAGAAGCTGAGAAAGATTAAGGAACGCAGAGATGCACAGGACGCTAGGGTGCACGAGAAATGCGAAAAAAGATGAAGTGTAAATAGAGAGAGACAGACAGATTGTGTGCGTGCGTGAAAGAGAGAGAGACAGACAGAGACAAACAGAGAGAGAGGGAGAGAGAGAGATTGTGTGCGTTCGTGAAGGAGAGGGAGAGAGGAAGAGACAGAGAGAGATCACCATAAGGTGGTTAAGGCAAGTGTAATGATACAGAAAAAATAAGGAAATAAAAGAAGTGAAAATGCAAAGGCAAAGAAAAGTTCAAGATTAAAAGTTTCTAAAAGAGTTAGGGATGACACAAACGAATGTAAGTGAAGAAGCTTAGGCGGCAATGCATATAGGGTTCAAATTAAAAGATATATGGCCGATTAATAAAGGGCATCGTCAAATGTTTAAGACGACATTCATTTAGAGAACTCAAATCCAACAAAATAAAATAAGTCGTATTTGGCAGACACCGTAGTACTTTCATGGAAAACACCAGCCCTTAGACTCCCAACAGGGACGATATCGGCCCCCTAGTGGGTGCTGGAAGGACGTATTTTTTAATTTTTCTTTAGATAAGAAGTTATACTGTTTCATCGTTTATGACTTTTATTATTATTATATTTTTTAAGTTATATGTGACAGTTTTGCCTTTCCTCGCTTACGGGATATTTGCAAAACAATTCGAAACCGTCTCTATGCGTAATCGCTTTGTGGAAACTCCGTCGTTCTCTTAGCCAGACCTGCTCATAAACTCATTATCATCTTTTTAGTATCTGTCGATGTAGAAGACAGTTGTGCATTCGGACCATCATAGTGATGTTGCTCTTGTTCGGGACGTGGCTATACTTAATAATCTAGTAAAAATATGTCATGTTAATGAATATAAGCGTTTGATACTCACACGGAGAAGAAAAAGATCTGGATGGTACTCGTACTTTTCCTTTCTTCAGACAAAGCCCTTTCCTCACTCCACTGGACTTCCACTCACTACAATTTGATTTTTACTTAATTCTATTTTCATCCTTGATTGAATCTATTCTAAAGAATTTGAGAGAGCCCCTAGGTTCATGTCAGTGGCTAAGACCTCCATTAATTTATTTACAGTATGTACGAGTAGTTCATTGGCAGCGTGCTCGCTTTCTATGACGCGATCTCAGGTTTGATTCCCGGTCGGGGAACATTACAGTGTGCGTTTTTTTTGCAAAGTCCCAGTATATGTTGCTATGTGACGCTGAGAAAGCTCACGTCTCAGGTTGAGAAGACCAGAATACGGCGTAGGGATGTCTATGTGTTAACCACAAGTACTCCTTAACCCATGGCAGCAAGGCCAGGTCGCCGCCGGTAGATCTTGGTGCCGTCAGAGTGTTGTGACACTACAGGCAGACGAGAGAGGTGGAAGGCATTCTGTGAAAGAACAACAACCCGCCGACGCCTAGCTGGGGAGACTAGAGCGCTTTCTGCAAACCGATTGCCTTCAGTCGAGCGCTGACAACATTCGGGCCTGAGACCGACCACGCGCGCTCTCTGCACTGCGCGCGCTGCCACCTCGTAAAACACACACGTGAGGCAACGTTCCCTTGCTTAAATGAACGCTTCTGAAAATAATTTTATAAATTCTGACATCCGTGAGTGGGTTTCTTGCTATTGTTTATTAAATCAAACACTGAAAATAAATTAAATTTCCCCCCTCGGCGAATTCCTGCGGCTATCTTTCGCTGTCTCCTCTATGATGAGTACTAGAATTCTTCTATTGAATCAGTATGAAACATAATTTCCCTTCACTCATTGTTTTAATTCTTTCATACAAACATCGATATAAATCAAGCAACTATGTAAAATTTCGACCCCCACATACTTTCTTAATTATATTCGTGTATTAAATTGTCTTGAGCTACTTACAATACATTCAAATATACAAAATAAAGTCATTTTTTAATGAAAAAATCTTTTAACAAATATTCATTTTATTTATTCAGAACGGTCGACTAATTTCACGCACTCTTTCCCTATCTTCAACTCCATTGCAATTTCCTAATTTATTCTCTTGCTGCATGGTTGAAACGTTATTTTCTCACTGCCAATTTTATTACATGGTTCATTGATGAATGTAAGCGGCGAACAAGTTGCTGGAAAGTGGCGTTGGCTGTCCGAAAGAATGGAATTCCAGATCCTGTGCAAGCGCTGCGAACGAGTGTCCTCGCGTCGGCTGCTGAGCGCCATGGTTGGCAGCTGGTCGCCGCTCGCTCAGTAGTTGCCGAAATTCACAAGAGCGGCGTGCGCGGTCAACGCCACCGCGTTTTACACCGAGCAATCGCCAGGAAAGACTAGCAGCGTTCGTCTGTTTTTTGCAGACTGCAGAGCTTAAGCTTGACGACGATATTTTATGCCTTGTGATTTTATTAACCCTGCTCTCGATACTTTCAATAACTACCACCCTAATATTAACTTTATTTATGAGTTATTATCGGGCACTAAAAGTATTTTTTAATTATTAATCTTCTATTAGGGTATTAAAATTAATATCCTCATTTTATTTGATTGTACAAAAAATTGTCACATGCTGGGAGAATGCTGATTTTTTCCACAGCACACCCCAACCAATATATAATAGGAGTAATTTACAATTTGGTAGATGGTATCAGATAGTCAGATTGTTTATAATTTTTAGTACTTAGCTCTTTGACGTTTAGATATATTAACAAGTTATATTATCAAAAATCAATAAAATCCAATCTAACATGCTCAACCCTATTTCGGACCCCCCGGATTCTTCTTCCCCATAGACTATGACGATTCTCCGTATTATAGTTACATTTATTGTTATGTTACGATATTAAGAGGCGTCTCCACAATTACCGCATAATGACTGTATTTTAAGTTGAGAAATCACTTTAAAAATGTTTCCTGTAAGAAAAAGACCGCATTTCCGCTCAAATGAAACAAAATTAATTATAAAATCCAGGGCAGCCATCCGGTATGTGGAGCAATATTGTACCAAATATACCGGGCGTTCCACCAACAAGTACCACCCTCATACCTTCTAAATGATTCACGACGGCCTAATGTAGTTTTTTGCCTAAAATTGGGAACTCGTGGGGCAAGTAATATGAAACAGATTGTACATATTGACCAACTATTATTACTTCTTTTAATACATTTTTTGTTTTAACTCAGAATTATTTGTCAGCAATTTATTATGAGTTTCATCATAAAATTTCATCTATTTAATTAAAAAATATAAGAAAAATAAATAGAGAAATTCTGTTGACTGGAGACAAGATATGTCATGCATAGAAAAAGCTCGTGGTGAAGCGCAAACACGAGATGTGACATGAATGGTGCGGTAGTGCGGATACTCACTTTGCATGTGCGCAGAGCCGCTCGCGTGCTGCCACGATGGTAAACTCATCGTGGATATTACCGATGATCATAGCTGCAGCCGTCGGGAACGGATTTGTTTCACAGGAACCTGAAAAATGAAATCTTTTTTAATATTCAGAAAACAAGTCAAATATTGCAATATTCCCTGTTTTTAACTGCACTGACGGAGTCATCTTGGTTGTCACCAATTGTTACTTTGGAAATGAAGTAAAAAAACTTTCAAAAGGGAGCAAGCTGATGCTAAAAATCTAAACGGATCTTTACTTTTATTAAAAAGCCACAGAGAGAAGAGATTCTAGAGATACATCTGGGGAATTTTATATTCTGGGTAAAATTTGTTTTGAGTGATACATTTGTTAAAGAAAAGAATATAAGCAACAAAACATTTATTTTATCATTGAGATATATTACATTATTGCATAACATAGAAACTAAATATTTTACATTAATTAATCTTAGTCTTGACGTAAGTATACTCTAATATTAACTGTAAAATTATATGAAAAAGAAACTACTAGGAGTTTATTACTCTGTCTTATATATAAAAGCACAACAAAAATAAACAACATGCATACAGAAACATGAAACTAAAAAAATTTCATTGAGTAAAAGACTGATGGATTTGGATTCTATGTTTAGACTTATTTTATTATATAGTCGGGCTCATTTCTACCATATTAAAATAAATCATAGATCATTTTATTAGGAATATTTTTTTCACCTTTTTACTAGAATTCTAATTGAAATACATTTCTATTCACCATTCATTTCTATTAACTTCATTCTTATTAAATCAAGCACTGATATGATTAACAATTCAGTAAGATAAATTGAATATCTATAGACACAATCTGAATTAATAGTTCTTAATATGATAATATATCAGATTTAAGCACTTAAATCTTATTTCTTCAATCATTCAGTTCTGATTTCAATGCATTTCTATTTATAAGTTCATCGTCGCAATACAGTGAATTGTATTCTAGAGTTCTAGGATTGCGATAGCACAAAAAATTACTGATTCTGGTTTTTCTCATTGACTTGTTGATGTTAATCAGTTATTCAACCACTACAAACATATTATAACGACAATAAATTTATTTCGGATTATTTAGGTGAACTCCCGGAGCATTCGGAGAACACTGGGAACTATTTTGCCATGCTGATGCAATAACACCTGCTCAAAACGTTGATTTCATTAGAGAAAGTAATATGAAAGACGATAATAGTAGTCACAGACATCTGGTAGAACAGTGAGTAGTAAGTCAGGAAAAGTATCAGTAAAAAACGGATATATCAAGTTAGTGTGGTTTGTTTCTTTCGAAAAAATGTGTTTGTATCGTGAAGAGTAATTTTCATTCTTTTTTATTCTTAGAGGATTGTCTACACCGAGAATTTAGAGGGTCGGTTTGAGAAGGATCGCTCAGCTATTAACGAGTAAATAGGTACATGGAATTAAAAATAGCTGCATTTATAAAGAATTTGTCCTTTCTTTGTTTTAGATTGACATCGGAGTGAAGAGTTACGTGTCTAACAAACCACAGGGCTTTGGTTGCAATACAAATAATTTTGTTTTTAAAACCGAACAGGGCCATTATTTCCATAAACCTTCAGCGTATTGCCATGTAAAGTACAATCGTCTTTAGGTAATCTGGTCGTGTTCTATGTAGGCAGTGGTATACTAATAAGGGGTCAATGATGGACCCTAGTGTATATTTTTTTCTCTTTGTTTCCGTACGTAGTTAATGTTGCATCATTGAAATGCTTTGTTATTTGATGTTTTCTTAACCTTAAGTAATAGTTTCAAAAATGTGTTACTGTTTCAATATTTATCAGAAGTTTGCCAAACATTCGATACTGTCGCCATGCGTAATAGCTTCGTGGAGAATCCAGAGTTATTTTGCAGCCAGGCCTTCTGATATTCACGTTTCTTTTATTTGATTTATTTCGTAAAAAACAGTTAAAACTGTATTGGGAGAAGTAAAATCCGGCCCCTGCCAGAAAATATCTTACCGAAAAATACACGCAACGAGCTTCAAAGAGGCTGTCTGAATTTGAATGAATTCTCAATGCATAATATAATGAAGTTAATTTAGTGTTCGATTCATTTCAATGGATATTTAAGGAGGATTTTTTTAAAATTGAGGTTTGACTGGATTGAAAAAAATAAAAAAATTGTTATGTTAACATCAAGAAATTTGATATTGTTCATTTTAAATGGCGCATGCAATTGTCAGTTTGAAATGCAAAACTACATTGAAAATATTTCTGCCTTCTTTAACTAATGATCACTGATCACGTCTGCAAACCTCCCATTCGGTTTAAACACATCCGCGACAAACAAGTTGAATGGGAGCTACCCACTGAGACGGGAGGAGACGTGTAGAAAAAATCTGCAATCAGAGAAACGATGTGAATATTGAACTAGTTGTTCGAAATAAGGACGTGACCATATGTGTTTCAGGGGAAATGGATCGCAAGTAATGGTACACCTGCTTCATATCGTGTAGGGCCCCCGCGAGCACGTTGAAGTGTAGCAACACGACGTGCCATGAACTCGACTAATGTCTGAAGTAGTGCTGGAAGTACTTGACACCATGAATCCTGCAGGGCTGTCCATAAACTCGTAAAAGTACGAGGGATGGAGATCTTTTCCGAACAGCATCTAAGATATGCAAGGCATCTCAGATATTTTTAATAATGTTCATGTCTGGGGACTTTGGTGGCCAGTGGAAGTGTTTAAATTCAGAAGAGTTTTCCTGGAGCCACTCTGTAGCAATTCTGGACCGTAGGCTGTCGCATTGTCCTACTGTAACTGTTCAAGTTCGTCGGGGTGCACAATGGACATGCATGGGTGCAGACAGGATGGAGATCAAACAGGAAGCTTACGTACGTGCAATTTGTCACAGTTGTATCTAGATGTATCAGGGGTCTCATATCGCCCAAACCGCACACGTCAACAACTAGCACAGAGCCTCCACCAGCTCAAACAGACTCCTGTTGACATGCAGGGTCTATGGATTTATGAAGTTGTCGCCAGAATCGTACACGTCCACCCGCTCGAAACAATGTGAAACAAGTCTCGTCACACCAGGCAAAGTGTTGCCTGTCATCGACAGTCCAATGTCGGTGTTGATGGGCCCAGGCGAGGCGTAAAGGTTTGTGTCGTGCAGTACTCAACGGTACACGAGTGATCTTGCGGCTCCACAACCCAATATCGATAATGTATCGTTGAATGGTTCGCACGCTGACACTTGTTGATGGCCCAGCATCAAAATCTGCTGGTATTTACGGAAGGGTTGCATTTCTGTCACGTGTAATGATTCTCCTCAGTCGTCACGTCGTCTCCTCAGTCCCGTTCTTGCACATCTTTTTGCAGCCGCGGCGATGCCGGAAGTTTCATGTTTAACCGGAATCCCGATATTAACGCGCACTTGTGGAATGGTTGTGCGGAAAAAATACAAATTTCATCGCGACTTCGGAGATGCTATGCCCCATCTCTTGCGCCGTCTCTACCACGTTCAAACTCACTTAAATCGTGATATCCTGCCACTGTAGCAGCTGTAACCGATCTAACAACTGAACCAGACTCTGGGTATCTTGTATAGTCATTGCCGACCGGAGCGCCGTATTATGAATGGTTCCGGGTCTTTATTTAAATACGCATGGCTGTGCCAGTTTAGTTGGCTCTTCCATGTATATGCCCTTGTCATACTTAATAATTGAAAATATATTAACATAAATTAATTTTAATATATTTACAAATGCATGTAGTAATAGTTATTAAATAATAACATTTTCCTTCAATTACATTTCATTTTTTCTGGTGTTTACTGTTGACCCCTCCCATTTGTGTATACATGGTACAGGAATGAGGAATGATATTGAAAACAACCGTTCAATTCATTAAGAAAACATGTGATTTAATTTGTCTGTTTTGGAAAGTGGAAAATGTGTTTTGTCATTCACATTAAGGAACTGGTTCGATTCAAAATATGCTTCTTTATATACTAAATATATAAATATAAATTTTAAAATTATGAAAAATAAAACAAGTAATTTTTACATAAAATAAATTAAAAGGTTGAACAGTCTCTTCTATACTATATTTCAGTGAGATAATCTTTGGTGCGGTTCGTCAATAAAGATAAGTGATGAAAAAACGTGTTGGCCTCCGAGAAATGGGGGAGTTATTTTACATTATGGAGTTGGAAAATTGTGACATAATGAATAGAAATGTTTTCTTATTGAAGACAATACTGACAATACCGATAATAAGAGAATACCGGAGAGATGATTGTTGTAGGTAAAAGAGGGTAAATAGATAACCTAGGGTTTTGATACATCTTACAAAAATTATCCAAATGTCCCTAGCCGCCCTTTGAGACAAAAACGCTAGTTTCCCCTTTATAACGCATTAGACCCAAAATAGTTTTGAGTATCTGCGTAAAGGATATAATGTCCCAAAATGGCAAAAACGAGATTTTTTCTTAGGTGAATGAAAAAAGTTAAATATACTTGTGTGAAAAGAGATTGGAGCAATACCACTTATGTGTTATCGTTTGTGAATTTTGGTTATGTGAAAAAAAAGCACGAATTTTTTTGGAATATAAAGAGGGCTATGTTCAGATATGGATAAATGGACTAAAGGATATTGATTGGCTTCTCTTCATAACTGTCTAGATTTTGTGGAGATAGGTTTAAAAAGTAAAAATAAGTATGTAAAATTTTAAAACACGTTTTTCTCAAAACTATTACTTGAGAATAACACCCTTTACGTAACAGACACAAATTTGTGCTACAGATCGCGTGTGTTCATTGTCTCGTCTGTGCACCCAAGAGCTTTGTTGGAGCTATCTGATAGCATCAGTTTTGCTATATTTACCGCAGATTTTTGTGTTATTAAATTATATCAGATTGCTGCAACGCGTAAGTAATAATATGAAAGTTCGACACAATGTCCAAAAATCATCAAGAGATAGTCCTGAGCAACCCTCTCAAACCGGAACGCTGGTTTCCGCTGTTTAATAAGCACCAGGTGTTCGCCGCTCGCCGCTTGCATGCTTTGGCAATTAAGCTGGCTGCCGGGGGCTTTGGGCGGTCTTCCCCGCGAGATAGCGAGCAACGCGCCGACTAGATAAACCCCGAAAGGATTTGCGGCTGCCAGCGGTTGCCTCTCAAAACAGCGCGACCGGCAGGCCAAGAGGAGCGGCGCGGGCGGCGCGTTTGGCTCAGGCGATGGGTTCGGTGGGCGGCGGGGGCGGCGGGGGGCGGAGTGGGCGGGGGCGGCGGGGGCGGCGGGGGCGGCGGGGGCGGCGGGGGCGGCGGGGGCGGCGGGTGGCGAGGGCGGCGTATGGATTGGGTGGGGCACGGCGGGCGAGGTAAGTGGGGCCGGCGGACCCGTGACCCGACCCGGGCGATGAAGGACGCCACGCTGCTGGGAAGAGGCTACGATGCGGGGAGCTGAATAGGAAGCAAAGTGATGCGGCCACTGAGCGTAACATTTTATTGAAGACCTCTTTCTGCATACATTTAGTTTGTAATTTCTAGGTATTTTATATTTCAAAAAATGTTATTGTTTTGTTGCTTATAACTATTCAAAAATTGTATCTGAATGCACGTGTTTCACAATCCTTTTAGTCATACTTATGTCGAAGAGGAAATAGAAAATTTTAAAAAGCCATTCAGCGCAGGAAAGTATTCGCAACTACAGATTTTTGGTGACTTGATTTGAAGTAAAATTGAATCTTGTGAAATTGAAAAGTGAAGTTTTTCGAAAATGAAATAGTTCGCTTCCCGAGGACACTCCATTTTTCTACGTACATATTTCTAATTCAAATGAATTTCTTAGTTCTCTACTCCATTCGTGAGGGGCCAGCATCAGCAAAAGGGTTGGTGTTATGGCTGACCATTGTCAATGCTTATACGGCTCGTCTTATGCGACTTTTACGCAAAAAACTAACGTCAATCTAACACTCCGATCTGAGGCTCACTAAATTTTTCGAAAGATCTCACCCGAACTCTGCCGATTCCGACTTAGATAATCATCGTTTCTGAACCCCCAAAACAGTTTTGTTCTTCGTATTTTTTGAGAGGAAAACAAAGGAGTTGGAGCGCGAGCGCATCGTGGTCATCTCAGCGGACCAACCCACAAACAAACTTTGCTCGTAGAGCTGTCACGGCGCGCTGTCTCTCCCTGTCTCTGCCCTCGCCATGCTTCGCTCCGTCCCGCCCCGCTCTTCCCGCCCCCGCCCGCCTGGCTCCTGCTCCATCCCGCTGCGCCTCGCCACCTCCATTGACGTGGCCCCCGGAAGTGCCGTGGCGCGCCGACCGAGCGCCGGGCCAGACGCCCGCGCCGACCAAGGGGCAGCAGCCCCGAACTTGACAAAAGCTCTTTCCCATTCAACGAGATCAGCGGCGGCGGCGGCGGCGGAGCACGATGCGTGGGGCGTTTTCCCTGGAGTGCGCGGAGCTGCGGAGACTTTCCCTCGATAGCCGATGCTTCGTCTTCGGCACCAGGAGAAGAGCCAGGGGCGACTTTGTTCGCGTTTTGTGGTTTGACTCGCGCTCTCAACAATCTCGAAAGACGATTCTCGGAAATAAAAAAACTGCAGTTCAGTGAAACGTTCGCGTGTCAATCGGAAGTTAGACGCTAGCTCGATAGTCTGTGAAATGTAAAATACATGTACGTATTTGCTTGAGGCGGTGGTTGGAGAATTTACGACAGTCACGGCATTTAAGGTCTGCTGCATTCATCTATTACATTAATACATTAAGTAGAAAAATAAAGAAGAAACAAAGTATCACTGGTACTTTTTTTGATTGCAAGTATTCCATTTAGACCCTTTCAAATCCATAATTTCCATTTGTAACAGGAAACAAATTCCTACAAAATTGATTTTCAATTATTTATGAATCTAATTGTAAAATGTATTACAGTCGCAGATAAAGTGCAAACAACTTGAACTCTTTAACTGTAGTAATGATGATCACTCTGCCTTAAATAAACAAAAAAATAAGGCATTTGACGGCTCATTTGAATTTTGTCATACATAAAACTTCTAAAACAAATAGTATAAATAAATTTCCCCGTTCGATGACATTAATTTAATACTAACAAGACACTCAACCAGAAGCGTCCTTTCTTTAAATTAATTCAAATTCCAAACTATTCTAATCAAACTGGATAAATAAATTGCAAGAATAAGTACCACAAATTTACAAGTAGGTATATTTTAAGTGTTTTCAAATGACAATTAAAATCAGAAAACTAACGCTGTATAAACAGAGATACAACATCGCCAGCTCACAGCTTACACAGGAGGAACAATAAAAGCTGATTCGAGAACAATATACCACGCCCTACGCGATGTAGTTGAACTGTTTTTGAAACAATATTTACCAAATACAAGTTGACGAATATACAAGACTACAACGCAATAGATGAAGAATAATATAATTAATAGCTTCAGAATACTCCAACCTACTAATGAAGAATCTTCCATGCCATTTCCTAGAAGCACCGTTGTCTTGGGCGGAACCAAGGAAGTCTATCTCGTGTCTGCAACGCGCATAATGTCTGTTCCTACAGGAGAGGTATCAAAGGGAGTGTTGGTTATATCCCGGCAGCCGTTGACGTAGATTCTTGTGTCAACGTACCGTCGCAGGCTGAGTCTACCGCGCCTGAACCCGAGCGAGGCGCAGGCAGGGGCGGGTCGCAAGCGAGGACGGGGGTGAGAGCGAGGGCGGAGGGGGAGGGGGCCGTCGTGGTGGCGGTGGTGGCGCGGACGGAGCCGCATCGAGGACTAAGCCTCAGTGTAGTTAAGCAAAGCTGGGCCCCGCTGCAGCGCCATGGGGGAGGAACGGTGGGGTTGGGGTTGAGGTGAGGAGGGTGGTGGAGGGGCGAGGAGCGTCACCCGCTGCCGCTCTCACGGTCGTCGGAGCCGGGGGTCACCAGGCTAAATGCACAGGGATCGCCGAGGTCTAAAGGCCGTGGGTCACTTGCTATCTTCTAAGAGATCCTGCTCACACTCTGGATGATAGTTCTCTTGGAAGTGATTTTCAGGAACCATTTCACCACGACTCTTACGTAGGACATGGTCTCTATGTAAAAATTTTGAAGTGAATGATATTTTTTCTGTTATGCGATAGGTCACTGTTTACTAGCACAAGACAGGAGTGTGATATTCACTAGTTCACTGTCACCCACATTTTTTGTCACATATCAGTAGACTCCTTGCATTCGACGTTTATTAAACAAATAATGTTCGAGGTTTCTTCTGCACTTTTGAACTTGTGAATTTACTTCACACCACACTTTTATGATGTTTATTACAAAATATTTGTCAATTGTAAATTTATCAGTATTTCTGATTCAGCAAAATTGCGACACTGAGTATTACCACATTCCATTATCGTTCCGTTTGAAATTTCCTTTAACGTTTATGCTATATCGCACAAGAAAATGTTTAACAGTTCATATAGGCAATTATTTACAAATTTTCATTTACCAGATGCCAGTAACTGAATTTACTCTGATTATACGTTCTATACATAAAACAGATGAGCAACATTCTAAATGTGCGGGAGCATAAATTAATTGAATCGATTGGCAGTGAGAAATGTCAGACTCAACCCAGTTGTAGGAATAACGAAATTTATGATTCAATCTAATAATTACTTTTTCCAATTAAAGTCCCCTTTTTCTAAAAATCAATTTTACAACGTATGAAACTGTGTTCATTAGTGCGCGACTACCATCAGACGGTGATTAAGAGAAGTGCAAATACGATATATCACTAAGCATATTTAAAACACGAAACGACTCGGTATGAAACAAAACGGAAAATTTTTCATGAATTCAAATGGAACGATTTCCTTTTCTCCTTTTCTTTTACTCATTCTAGCGAAAATGTACTTTGCTTTTTTCTTGAATATCCATCAAACTTTTCATGTGAAAGTGCTGCCGATGCACTTTTATCAACAGAAATATTTTATTTTACGTTTTTACATACACTGTCAGAAATTACATTAAATTTAACGTGGATTAATGTACAACTGTACATTAATTTTAATGTTATTTGTATATTAAAAGGATATTATTGTACTTGTACTTTAATTTAATGCTTAAATTAAAATCAATGCAGATTTAACGAACATCAGTACATGAAACGTAATACATATTTTACATTAAAGAGAGTTTAATATAATTCGACATGAAATTCAATTGAAATTTAAAATTTGCGCAGAATTGTTTTATAATTTTGGAACACATGGAAAATAGATACTTTTTAAAATCTTATAAATATTTTTCCACTATTTAAACTAACGTATAATAAATTAAAAATATTATCTCAACATGTATACTAAAAATTAAATTTAAAAAAATAGGATTTACATTCAAATTGATAACAAATAGATAATGAAATTCTAACTGCCAACATTGCACGTGAATTCTGTTCTTTACAAATCTTTCAAATTCAGCGGAAATACTCGGGGTCATAACATATAACACTGTGCCGTTAATTCAAATTAAGTTCCACAAATGTCATTTCTCAGTTAAGCAATGAAATGAATTTCCTCTCGGCGAATGGGGGGAGTAAGACATCCGTTATCCACCACATTTCCCAAAATGCCGTCAGAATAAGCGAATTTATTTTCTACACATTACTTTAATGAATTGCAACCCTGGCAGCAAACCGCGTCGCATTGCAACTCCCTAAAATGTTGCAATTTCATATACCATCATTGTTCTCTTTAACAGCCGATGTTGCGAAAATGCAACATAAATTAATGATTTTATTTTGAAGCAGTTTTATTTTTTATAGACTTGTTTCATATTTCTATAACAAAAGAATGTAATGATTCAAAAAAACCTTGGCTATTTTGTCTAGTTGTTTGAGCTTCATATTTTATTCTTTACAATATTTTTTATTTTTCCACAAAACTATTTAGTTTAATATTGTATTTGAACGTTCAATATTCGCAGATAGAAAAAATGGATACATGGTAATTTGTACCCCTTTTTCGGGCTGCGCGGAGCATAACTGCAGGAGCATAACGCGGCTTAGGGAAATCCAAACCCTTTCCCAGAACAGTACCTTGAAGGCACAATCACAAAGGGTGACGTCTGCCTCCTTATTTCTGGAAATAGAAAGGCTGATTGTCCTGCCGAAACACTGGTACTCATCGTTTCCACAGGGTTCATTGCGTTTCTGAAGCTCTTGTAGTCGAGTCTTTTTACATAAAGGAGTATATTTATCTGTACCTATATTTATCTAGTTATATGTATGGAAAATAACATTGTAGGAGAGTATGCTAACTAAATATTTCTGTCTATATTGCTGACTAAAAGTATACCATCTCTTCAGTGCACTCCTTTACGTTCCACGAGTGATTGGCGGGAGACATTTCCATTCAAGCAGGTGAACGTATCTCAAATTCATGAATCGCTTGAGATTTTTGTAGATATTAGTCTCCTAACATTTTAATATACAAAGACAGACCTAGAAGTAAGTTGCAAGTACTTGGAAATGAAAGTAATCCTGCATGGTAACGCGAATAATGCATTTTATTAATTACTATTGCATAATAGGATTCCAAGGCAACGACTCGCCGTGAACGGGGCGGAGACGTCCGGGCGAGGATTCGCCGGGAAGGACGGCGTCCATACAATGGAGCGCCCGAGTTTAAGCAGTCAGTTTGCGCGCACGTGATGCGACTCGATCGCCGCTTCAGAAGACGCAGCGATCGAGTTCACCGCGGCGCCGGGGCGCACCCCATCTATAATGCAGTCTGCGCCGTCGTGCGGGGCTGCCACCCGCTCCGCCCCGCCACGCCTCCCGCGCCCCTCCCGACCCACCCACCCCTTTCCCCACCCTACTCCATCTCATGCCGTTCTGATGCGCTCAGCCTCGCCCCGCCCCACCACGTCCCGCCTCGCCCCGCCTCGCTCCGCTCCGCTCCTCCCCGCCCCGCCTTGCCGCACCTCTGCACGCCCCTCCCCGCATCTTCCCGCTTCGCCCGCCTCTCCCCGCCAGGCCCCGTCTCACCCGCCACGCCTCGCTCCGTGCCATATCGCTCCGCTCCGCCCTGCCTCGCCCCGCAACGCCCCGTTCTGCCCCAGCCCGCTCCGTCGCGCCCCGCCCCCTTCGATCTCCTCCAGGGCAGGCACCTGGTGCCGCGTCGATGCAAGGCGAGGAGGCCGCTCCAATCACGCCGGCCCGCCCGCGCCGCTGCGGCCCCTGCTTCGAGCCCCTGCGACGGCGGAGGCGCCGGTGGCCTTTCCGAGCCGCCGCTGCCACCCGCTCATCCGGTGACCTTTCCGAGTGAGGGAGCGAATACCGCGCTACGTGGCGCAGGGTGCTCTCGACTTGCTTTGCACTTCTTGGATCACGCCGTGGGACGGTCGAGAACTTCATCAAACTACGGGAAAATTGCGATGGAAAATATGGGGCTGCTCCAGGATTCCTTTATGTTCACTCATGCTCATTGAATTCATTATCTTCCAACGTGATCATTGTGAATGATTCAGCATTTAATTCCATTCTCAGTGAAAGTAAAATGAGTTTAAAATAGAACACTCAAAACGTAAATTTTAAATACCTATTACTATTTTCGATATATTCACACTCATTTTTCTGTTGCCCGTTATATCCAATCGATTTTTCTATACATCCCTATGTAAGAAATGAACTTTGCGTTCTCCTTTCTTAGCTGAGCTTCGAATAATGACTCATGTCAGTACTTGTACTCGCACACAAAGTTCTCATTCGTCACATCATCTAATCACGTGTTTAATTTTATATTTGTTTGTGTTTTCTAAGCATCTTCCCCACTTCACCAAAAACTCTATTAGCTGGAAGGAAACTATGTCATCGAACGTCATAGGTAATCACAATATCTCCAATGTTGTTTCTCACTGTGCCTATATAACAAATTATGTGTGATTAAGTATAAGCTCTTATTCTTCCCTCCATATACATCATAGAACAGCTTTAATCTTGAAATTGCAGTACACTCCAAGGATTGCAAGAAATTTAGCACTGCAGATTAATGTTTTGATGCACCTCTGCCTGCACGTTCTTCAGTTCAGGTGTAAAATACTGGTTTGTTTGCATCCGCGCCAACAATGCAGAGTAACAATTGATTTGCATTTTTTACGTCATGTGACGTCAACAGACATGTTGTCTGATTGAAATTCAACAGTGGACATGTTATTGTTTGTTCTGAAACTGTGGATTTCAGCCGTAATTTTCGTGAATTTTCAGCCATGATTTTATTTGCCAGAAATGGACCAAACAAAACTGTAGGAACCATTCTATTTAAACAGCTACTAACTAATTTTTTAAGTGGTCATGTGTGAATTTTATTTGATCTTCCTCAATTTATTTTCAATGTTTGAAGATTATAACTTCACAACAACGCACCGTGCATTGCCATACAATTTGTGACAGAAGATCCAATGAATACTGAGTTCAGCGGTTGAGATAGCCAGCGAAAACTGTTGATGGGGGTGGTTCGCTTTCACCGACAAATGGATCGTTTTCTGCTGACGCTCCGCAATGAGATACCACCAAAATCTGTCGTACTATGAGAAAGCTGCAAAAGACTCGTAGTGTTGACAATGTGCATTGACGTGTGGCCTAGAAGTCGATAACGCCGACGTTTTCTCTTCGACTGCAATCTACTGACGTTGTCCCGAGCTTTCCTCAAGTCGAGAAGTGCATGCAGGATCCTCTCGGATCCTCAGGAATCGTTATCCATCAATGCGATGCTTTTTCATGCACTCTGCGCCACTTCCACGTTCCTCACCTTATATTGCCATTGCATGATCCTGGCATGCTGAAAATTCAGCTAAGTTCTTCTACTGGCTTCAGTGCCAAATAAATACGTTTTCTTGCTCGAAGACAATATTCCCATGCCATGGATTACTCAATAAACTGCACAGAGTTATGTGAGATCGATGAACGGCAAGGCACAAAGTGGAATGAAGCATCCAGGTACTCTAAAGATTATCCAAGAACGTAAAGGTTGCGAAACACAACCAGAGACTGGAAGCTTAATTAACAAAGAGCGCAGCAGGTGCAGGAAGCGCGCGCGTGATGGCTTCGGATCGCGAAGGAGACTGGCGCAGAGTGCCGCAGGCGCCGGGCAGAAGAAGGCGGCGCACGTTCAGCTCGGCGGCCGCGGAGCGGATCTCGCGGCGGCGGCGCCCAAATTTCACACCGCCCTCGCCCTCGCCCTCGCCCTCGCCCTCGCCCTCGCCCTCGCCATCGCCCTCACCCTCGCTCTCACCATCGCCCTCGCCCTCGCCATAGCCCTCGCCATCGCCTTCACCCTAACCCTCGCACTCGTCCGAATTCCTCCTCCCCTCGACCCTCGCACTCGCCCTACCCTCACCCTAACGCTTGCCCTTCCCTGGTTCTCGCCTTTCACTAACCCCCACCCTAACCATCGCAGTCGCCCTAACCGAAACTCTAACCCTCATCCAAACCATTTCCCTCCCCTGGCCCTTGCTCTTACTTCTCGCTGACTCTCACCCTAACCATCGCCCTAACACTCGTTCTCACCCTTCCCTCACCTTGGCTCTTATCCTTGCTTCTCCATAACCCTCATCCTAACCCAGTCTCACATGTTCTATCCCTAACCCTCGCCCTAGTTGTAATCTTCGCCCAAACCCTCGACTTCGCCATCGCCCTAACACTTCTGACGCCCTTGTCGTAGTTCTCATTCACCCTCTCTGAAGTCTGGCCTCACTGTAGCCATCACTCAAGCCTTAGCACACCCTGTCGCTTTATATCGTCCTCACTGTCACTATATATCTAGGCCCCGCTCTAAATAACGCTGTAGTCGCAGCTCTCTCTTTTGCGAGCTCTGTCTCTCCCTCGTCTTCGCCAAAACCTCTCCCACGTCAGTGATCGAAGTACCTGTAAGCAACAGTCGTTGGAGCTAAGGCAGACAGAGGTGTAAGAGGGACATGTCCTGAAAGCAATCATAAGTTTTGTTTTTAAGTAGGAATTTCAAAGATTTTATATGGCTAGGCAATGCACGAACTGTTATCATTTTCTAGAATATACATTTTGATAACTGCTAATATTATGATCCGTTTCACACAGTCAGATTCGAGATCTCATATGTCAGATTATGTTCAAGTCATCGTTATTTATTCCTTATTCTCTTGTTTCATTATTTTTTCTTGTGCAATTTCTAGTCCAGATCATCCATTCCCATCAGCACTTTCTAGCTGGTCGTTAAAATCACAGGGAATTCGTTATTCGCATTCGCATATGACGCTAATGACGTCCCTAATATGGAATAGAACTTCGAGCCTTGGAAATGTACACACAGTTCTAGTGACATACAGGCTGGAAACTGAAAAAAATAAGAAAACACACAATCTGTATTTTTGCGCCTAGCGTGATAACAGCTGTTTCACATGTCTTAATAAAAAATGAATGCTTTTTGAAAGTTTCTCATATTTTTCAATGCTACCCTAATTCCAAAGCAATGGATTTAATGGTGTTTCAAGATGGGTTCCATTATGAAGGTATTTTCTCTTTTAAAACTAAAATTTACAAACTGCGAAATATTCTCACGTGTCCAACTAGTGTTCTGTAATAACGTAACTGTTGCGAAAAGTATATAAATAAAATCTGTTAATGCACCACTACTTAAAATATAATTTAATTTTCTCGTTTTTCTGAGTCATCATATTCACCAATATTACAAAAACAATTTTAGAGCAGAGTCTATTTTCATTTTTTTCTTGCAAGAATGTAATGTATTATTAATTTTAATATAAACTGATCTGTCACAGCAAAGGCATGAATATGAGTTGAATTAAGAATATTGATGATGTGTTGTTGATTCTGACTATGATGAAAATCAATTCAGTTTTGATAATAACGAACATACACAATATTTCCTGATCGGCTGAGGAGGCTCGGGGCATCTACTAATGTCCTTGCAGTACTCTGATCGGGATGTACTAGGGTTCGGGGTGCAGGGTTTTCGACATTAGTTGGATAGCTATATCGAATTCAGCATCTGTCTGGATGAGAATTCCAGTGGCCGGCTGCCCTGATCGGTTGTTTTCCGTGGTTTCTCCGACAGGACACGGAACGCGCACGATCTTTCCTATTTCTTATACGATCCACGCTCCCTATTTAAAGACGCTATCACTTACATGCACAGCACTACTACACATGTCAGGAGAGTAGTCAGGAGCTTAGAGCGTGCCCCGGTTGGGGCTCTGCTCCGCTGGTGAGAGATATCTAGATCTGGGAAATCCTGCAATCCGACATGTAGGTCGGCGCCGGATGTCACCAAAAACTGGGGGAAGACCGTGCTACAACTGTAGTTTTATCACAGGAGCATTAATGACGATAGCTGCTGATGCGCCCGGAAACACGAAAATATCAGTCAATCAATAAAATAATTTCACAGTTGGTGGGTTAAGCTAAAAATTGTAAACACAGGTTAAAATATTTACTCATATGATGGACGGTGAGCGTGGCGAACACTTTCACGCAGTAGAGCCAAGAAAGACAATGGTTCGTTTGCAAAGTATTGTGCAGATGCTCCCAATACCATTGTCGTATTCCTAATACAGTTCTAGAATGCTCAGCAAAGTTTCCAGAATATTTTGTAATATAACTTCCATTAGGAAGAATGAAAATCAAAGGTGAGAGCGGCGGCCTCCGTCGACCAAAGGGATGTTAAGACATTTTTTAATTAGAACTTTTAATTCCTTTCTCCAAGGAGAAATGATATGCTTGAGCATTCCTCTAACCAAGAGGTTTCTGACAAAGGCCGCCGCAGGACAAGAGGGTACGCGCGAGTTTCTCAGCGAATCTCGCCAACACCGCCGCGCTTCGCCACGGCCACCCACGCCCCGCAACGCCCCACCCCGCCACGCCCTGCCCCTCCCCGCTGCGCCTCGTACCACCCCGTCCCTTCCCGCCCCGCTCCTCCACGTCCCGCCTCGCCTCGCCCCGCTCCGCCCTCTGCCCCTGGCCGCTTCGCCCTGCCCCACCCCACGTCGCTCCGCTCTGCTCCGCCCCACCCCGCCCCCTGGCGCCGCCGCCCGGCGCACGCGTTAGGGCAAAGTTAATCTGCAAGCGCTCGCGCAGCCTTTGAGGTGGCCGGAGACGCGCATTTCTTCCATAAGATTTCCGACGCGTCTACGGCGCGCGGCGCGGCGCGACGCAACACTTCGTTCCTTCCCTTGCAGCGCCAGGTCCTTTGTGACGGCGCGCCGCCGCCCACGCCGCCGCCGCCCTCGCCTCGCCAAGAGCTCCGGGGCTTCTGCCCGCTCCTCTCCGTCACGCACTTCGCGGGACTTCGCCGCGGCACCGGCAGAGGTTCTCAGTCGGCGCCTTGCCTCAACTAGACCGACTACTCCCTTGACTTTTCAGTGAGAAATTCCCTCCGGAAAGGCCTCGCTCCAGACATCCAAGGGAACTTAATTATGGCTCACTCGGTAAGCTGTTATGAATAGTTTTCGTCGTTCCACAAGGTAGAGATTTCTATTTGGAGTTTTAAACTACCTTTAAAAAAACTGGATTATTGAAACGGTTCAGCAGGTTAGTCATTGAGTTTCATACAGAAGGAAATAGAAAATTTGAGACACGAAAAAATATATTTAAAAGGCAATCTTAGGCATTCAGATAAATCCATACTGCTTACAAAAGGAAAACTAATATAGTTAATATTTGCTAGTTTTCTTCATGAGGATCTGTAGAGTCATGAACATCCTTATTATGTCTGATTATTTTTAATTTTCTCAGCGTGTGTTCACTTGCTGGTAAAAAAGACTCGGTGTATTTTTCTAAGCATAATTCATTGAACAATAGATTCGGGGTGCATTTCTTGTGCACCCACGCATCCGCCTCGCTCTGGAGTAATCTATCCAGCGGGGTCCGTCTCAGGAGGAAAGATAGAGAAAGAGAGAAGGAGAGAGAAAATATTTGATTGTGAAGAATCTGTATGGCAAGAAAGCAATAGAGCAGCGTGGCTCGCCGTTGGAGTTAGAAGTGATGGCAGCACAGTGGGCGCATGCCGAACACGAAGTAAGCGACACTGGTGAGGCTTAAGTTGGAAATGTATAGCAGCTCTGCTCATTGTAATATAAATTGATACAAATGGTTTAGTAAAAGGATTCGGAAATGAGAATGTATTGGATTTTAATGTATTGTACTAAATATATACAATAACTCCTTGGTCCTGGTAAGAAAATGTGCGCGATATCTTTGTCAACTTTATTAAGAACTAGCTGAAGGTAACCTATAGTTGTTCGGGTTTTTATTACTATCATATATTGGGTAGAGAAAGGAATACATTTTATTAATGCTATAAAATGCAAGCGCCAAACTGGATGGCTGAGGTGGCTAAGAGCGAGTTCCGACTCAGCGCTTCTGTCCGAAGGGTCACCGGTTAGAGTCCTGCCTAGGGCATGGTTGTTTGTCCCTTGTCTCTCGTGTATGAGTGGTCGCGGATGTCTTCGCGTCCTGCTGACCGCTGCAAAGGACCCCGCAAGTGTGTTGGTGTCAAGTGTATGGTCGAGCATGCATCCCGTCGGAACGTGAAGGGTAACTAGCTATCGACTGTACAAATGCCCTGAAAAATAGTATGTGATTTTAATTACATTCCCGCCACGATATATCCCATTTCGTTACGATCTGTCCAGCCCCGACCCCCATCCGTTTCACGAGGCTCCGCCCTAACAGTTCCGCCCCTCCTTCTCTTCACGTTCGTTCCGGGTATTCCCCTTCGCGACCCGTCCCGAACTGAAAGGCAAAACTGCTCGCTTCGAACGCCCAGTCCTCCGCCCCGCCACCGCCGCCATTGCTACAACGCAACGCTTAATTACCAAATTGATTGTGGAATAGCAAGAAATGAATTGTAGTTTTAAAATGAAAAATAGTTTTATTTCGCAATCTCATGTAGACAAGATTTTTGGATACTTCACTTCTTGTTTTACAAGTCAAGAATTTAAAATTGTATCATGATCCAAATATTACTATAGAAAAGACGGGAAATAAAAATGGATATTATAACTGAAGACTGGAATTACATAGGCCTGAAAGAATACATTTTTCTTTTTCTGTTTGATTGATTATATGTTTCTGGGCGTGTCACCAGCTAAGTTCATTAGTCCAATAAGTGTATTGCAAGTTTTTATCACGGGAGGAGGAGGCGGTTTTTTCCCGCTCGATGGTGACATCCTGCATCGACCCTATCTAGATACCCTCCATAGGAGGTACAAGCTAGAAGATTAGAGACCTGCTCCGGCATTTGCCTGGTGTTGATCGGAGAAACCATGGAAGACTACCGATAAGAGCAGTCCGGAGTCTGACTCTAGTCGTCGTGGAGTAAGCATCGTATCGCTCCGCTTATCGCTGTACTTCGGTGCTCCGCTCAAACTCGTGTTTAGTGCAAGTACAAACGGGCGCCGCTACCAGCGACTCCCTGTTTTTCTAACGGTGATATATAATAAAATGATGAAAGAATTACCTCACAATGCAATTGCAGCATTAACAGCTCTCTATAATGCGTGTTTAAGATTAGGATATTATCCAAAGACCTGGAACACTGCAAGCCGAACAAAAATCCACAAGATCCTCTTAACTATACACCAATTAGTTTGTTACCGACCTTTGGCAAAATGTTTGAAAACTTGTAAAATTCCGATTATTCAAATTTTTCACCAAAACCGATGAGCTACCAAATACGCAGTTCGGGTTTCGTCCAATCCACTCTACAAGCCATCAAATATTAAGAGTAACGAAGTACATTGCTGAAGCATTTTACAACCGAATGTACACAGCTGCAATTGTTCTCGACATCGCACATGCCTTTGATAAAATGTGGCATCTTGGACTACTTTACAAGTTACAAAACCTTGGGAACCCCCGATTGTCTCCAAAATATCATTAAAAACTTTCTGTCAGAGAGGGATTTCAAAGTTAGTATTAACAATAATAAATCAAGTGCACATACCATCAAAGCCGGCGTGCCTCAAGGTTCCCCACTTTCTCCCGTATTGTTTAACACACACACACACACACACATATATATCAGACTACCCAGAAATGATTTACTCATAACTACATGATTTACTCATGACTCATGATGATTTACTCATGACTACAGAAATAGCACTTTATGCAGATGATACAGTATTATTTAATGCAAATTAAAACATTATCAACGCTTGTTGTAAAGATCTCCAGTGGGACTTAAATGAATTTGTTGAATGGACAATAAAATGGAGAATTGCCATAAACCCTACAAAATCACAGCCTAAAATATTCTCATTAAGAAAAATACATCAACCATGACAAATTAAAATTAATAATACTGCAATTCCTTGGCTTAATAATGAAACGCCCGTAAAATATCTGGGTGTTTTACTGGATCAAAAATTAATATGGAAAAACCACATTCAAGAAATAACGAACAAAACATACGCAAAAATTAACAAACTTTACCCCATAATTAATAACAAGTCTTTGCTTAGTCTAGTCTGCGCATATTCAATCTTTAAAACGATAATTCGCCCCTCATTAACATACGCTTGTCAAATTTGAAACAATATAGCGAACACACATATGAAGAAACTACAAATCATTCAAAACAAATACTTAAGAAAAGCCGTACAAACCCCTGGTTTATTCCAAATAAGCAAATACACACAGAGCTAAACATTCCTCCCATTAATGAATACATTCAACAGATGAGCAACAGACTTTTCACACTTCTTCCGTCGTGTACAAGTGCACAAATATTTAATCTAGGCAAAAACTACTTGCAATCCCACCCGCATGATCTACCGATACCCCAAAGACTCTCTTAAACCACCGTAAATTAGAATAAATTCCATCCCCTCCCATTAACCAATTCTGATGCTGAAAACGTCAAATAAATACATAGCACTTAAATGAATTTCTTATGAATTACTGCTCTACAGACTTTGTTTACGAGATAGCCGTGTGGCCCTCCTACAAATACTGCTAACCGAAAGGCCAAAATGATGTGTACATTGTAAACCAAAACCCCTGAAAGGAATACTATGCCGAACAGACAGAAAATAAATAAAAAAGAGCAGTGACGGAACTCGAACCCTAGGTCGTCCGGGTCAGAGGCACTGCAGTGTAATCAGTGTACACCCTGAGCCGTCTCACTCGGTTTTGCATATTCTAGATTGGAATGAAGAAGAGGATTTTTGGGCGGGGGGTGTAGAAAAATGCAGCTCTTAGGGAAAGTGTTATGTTGTACATGGTGAACATTTGAACTATCCCTAATATTACAATTGTTTCAGGAATATAATAACATGATCAAGAATATTTAAAAAAACTAAAA
Source organism: Gryllus longicercus (assembly GCA_038098605.1). NCBI lineage: Eukaryota > Metazoa > Arthropoda > Insecta > Orthoptera > Gryllidae > Gryllus > Gryllus longicercus. Next base: position 375,597 of record JAZDUA010000782.1, read on the forward strand.
TTGTTAATATCAATAGACATTGAAAAAGAGTGGTTGATGAGGTAGGTGACACAAACGATTTACAGCTTTCAATTTAATCCATCAGAATTAAGCATGCTCAATATCTAGCCTCAAATTCATTAGAGGTCAGTGTTATGGAAGTTGATCAGCGACAAAATTAATGTTTGTTATTTTAAAGATATAAACTTTAATTAAATATGTAAAGAAATATAGAAACGTTAAAAATATATTTTCTTTATCAATTATTGAAGAATAAATATGCAAAAACAAAAGTATTTATTAAAAAAACTGTGACATTGGATATTTGGATACTAATTATGCGAGTACATTTACAACGAACCTGTGCAATTACGCAATTACTTTAATGGATAGAGAGAAAAATCATTAAGTTTCTAGAATCAGCTCCACAAAATATACGTAAAGAATTACTACAATTATTCTGATAATGTTGGTTTCCACAATTCTGCTGATACACCAACAAATAATACTGCACAGTTTTCTGACCCTAACACTCGTACAATTAAAACGCTGCGATAAGTAATGATGAGCTCATAGTGCTAAACTTGCGTGACAGCATGCAATTTATAATGTACACTGAAGGGAAAACATCGATAAATGTATGCGTCCACATTCACATAAACCGTTTGGGTTGAATTATTTGTACAACGCATCATACAGATTTCACTGTAGAAAATGCTTACAAAGAGCTCGGGTCGACATCAACGTCAAGCAACATTGTTTGTGGATGAAATAGAATCCTTTGAGATTCATTATCTAAATGTCACTGTGTGGCATCAGGTAAACAAAAGTAGGGTTTACAAATCTATTAGGGGATTCGAGATCTTTTATTATTCAGTGAAAAAAATAGCAATGCTGATATCTTGGGCAAACTAATTATTTAAAAAGTTATGAAAGAGACTCAAATTGTTGTATATTAAAATAATAATGTTGGTGAATTAGATTAGTTATTGGTTAAATGAAAGCAGTTAAAAATGAATACGGCCAATTCACCTGAAATTTAGAATAAAGATGCGTTACATTAAAAATAATACTTATGATAATTGATGTTTTTGTTGTCATGAATGAAATATATCTTGAATGAAAATTAAAATTTAAATACATTTTGATTGTAATCTTGTTCCTTTAACAATTATTCATCAATACAGAGTGTTTCTATTCCATTATTTTTAATTTGAAATGTATTTCATTTTTTAGATGTTTTGCTTCTTCAATTTTGAAGTTTGTTTATATTTCTCTTCACGAAATATAACTGAACGAAAGCTAAAGAATATGACGTAAGATTCAGAATCACCTTTGTTCATACGAACATACAATTGTATGACAATTTTTGCCGTTAATATTTTGGTTTTCATTGAAATTCAAAATGAATTAATCGTTTGTTTTACGAGTACTTGAAGCCTTATATATTTTCATTCGGTTCATTGGTATTGATACGAAGGAGAATTAATAGAGAATGATCAGTTAGAATGCTTTCCATGAACAGAAACGGACGTTATTAACATGAAAATTACACTGTTTCACCGAGCGAGGACATTATTGCGGCCTCAGCAGCCGAGGCCGTTAAAGTGGGTTCATTTTGAATATTACGATCCGAAACGTCGTGGGTTTGAGTCTCGACTGGGATAAATATTACGATAAAATGAAATTACGCCTCGTTTCTGGCATATATTCAAAAGCAGAAAAATATTAACAGAAAGACTTACCATTTCATGGTTTTACTAGACAGGGTAGGTACCCTGCCATGGTATGGGTTTCGGCCCATCGCATGGCGACGCACTCTGCTCACTGTGTGGGTTCTCCTGCCGCTCGTAAGATGACGCGAATGAGCGGCACATTTGAGGCGACTACAAATCACGCGTAGTCGCCGCAACAGCGGGTTATCCCTAGGGGCGGTGGCGCGGAGCAGAAGTCAGGGGGAAGGGTTCTGTGCCTCTTACTATTTAATTAGGTTACATTATCATTATTCCAAAAACTACAAGAATAATTTTTTATTCAAAAGAGATAGAGGACTGATTAAACCATACTTAAGGTTTGCCTTAAATTCATAGTTCTGAAACTACTAAGACTTCTGTAGTTGACAATGTGAGGCTGCTTTGTGGTGATAATCTCTTTTGCGTATATTTGTGTAAATAAAACAATGAGGAATTATTCATTTTGGTATTGATTTATTACTACACACACTCACGGAAGTATTATGTCAACATACCCCATCCTAGTGCTAACATACCCCAAAGCTTGTACTGGGAGAGGTGGCTCAGGGCATCAGCTGATGTCACAACAGTGCCATTAACCGGGAGTCCATAGGTTCGATCCCGGTCGGGGGTAAGATTTTCGACACTAGCTGGGTAGCTAGGTGAAGTTCGGGCGATGTCTGGATAAGAATCAAGGCCGGCTGCTCTGATCGGTTGTTTTCTGTGTTTTTTCCTGTCAACACCCGGTGAATGCCGCAACAGTACACTAACAAACGGGCCACAGATCGCGCGTGATCACTCTTCCTTGTCCTATCCTCACCACTTACATGCACTACGCTAGCACACAGGCCGGGAGACAGTCGGGAGATTAGAGCTTGTTCTGGCTGCTAGGTCGGGAGCCAGCAAGAAGAAAACACGTATGATTAGCTCAAAGGTAAAGCTTTTTGAGAAGTTCGCCAGTGTTATGAACAATAGGGAAACGCTTGTATGGCGGCCTGTGTCTCGACGTTGTGCTGCACAAGGTTTTGAATTGTCGAAAAAAACGTGCCATTGGGGAATTAGTATACAGCTAATTCTTGTTGTATATTGTTCGATATATAGTCAAAGTCTGAAGGAGTTGTATGAGAAGCCTATATGGCGTCTTCCAATCGAAACACATAGATACCTTTCCTATTTAAATAATTTTAGAACACGCTTCCTGTCCTCTCTCTTGAAAAGGGATTAATATTTTTTCAATTACTTCTTAAATCACATTTTACCGTTTTAAAAAACGGTGCTTTTTAGCTATCTAGGTGAGAAACGGCAATGCCATAATTTTAAATGAAAAAATTATGTGAAAAAGCAATTAATAATTGTTTATGAAACTCATTTATAAATTTAAATCAGTTTAAACATTTTATTGATTTCAATTAGTTTTATTTTAAAATATGGGTATTAAACAAATATATATTAACTATACTAAACAATCTGTGATCTTTCAAATATTCGACTCGATAATTAATAGAGGAAAAGTTAATATATTAGTTACTAGTTAGTCAACTAGTACACTGACGACTCGAATTATAAGTATTAGCCACTAATTGCAACTGTGACGCATTCCTCCTCAATATAATGAAATTGGAAATCATCAACATTTTTCGTTAATCTACAAGAGACGAAAATGTTCCTTGCATTTCAGCTAAAAAGTATTGTTTTCTGGATTCACTTCACTATGCCTCAGTGTACGTCGAGTGTAAATCCGAAAATCATTTACTTTTCAGCCTTGATACATAAATAACTATTATAGGGGTCTCTTCCATCTTTACATCATCCTCATTGCGTACACTGGACATCAATCATATCTGTCAAGTGAAATGTGTTCTATATCCCAAAGCTAACGAAAAAGAAGTGACAGCTTATGAATCATCCTGAAGACAAATTTAACTAAAATTTTTTGTATTCAGGGAGTACGATATTGGAGAATAAAATTTAGACAAAAATATGCACAGTTGACTCAAAAAGAACGTTCTTGATTTTGTGTTGAAATTGCAAATGAAAATGAAATTGCAAAGAATCATGGTGTCTTTGCATAAAAGGAAAAAAGTGAAGTATACTGTTCGATAGTGACACAAGAGTACACGAAAACATACTCTAAATGTTTATAACATTTATTCTGAGACATCCCGTCTCTATAAAGATTCTACTTGTATGCACCTGTGTTTATTTAGTATACTTTGGAACAAGTGAAAAAATTTTAAATTTTGCGCGAATACTTTTGAGCGACAGAGATAAATTTAGACAGGATCGCAATTAAAAATAATACCATAAACTTGTTTTTATTTAACAAAATCATACTTAATTTGGTTTAAGTCATGAGTGTATGGCAACCAATCATTCGGACGTCATTTTGTCAATTTTTATTTAATACGTTTTTCAACATTATGTATTTACATTAATTGAATGTTAAACCCTACGTTGAGAGCCAATTTGACTCAAGTGTTCATAAGGAGAAGACGTAAACACTACTCGTGATATCAAAAAGGAAATATTACAAGACGATTGATTGACTTTGCGCGCGAAGTGTAAGATATTCAATTATTACGTGAATACCATTGTACTAATGAAATGGGTTTTTTGCATTTAGTAGTACCTTGCTGTGTGCTGATTACAAAAATATTTTTGCAATATTTTTTCTTTTCTATACATCTACAATTCTTGAAACATTTAGCAGACCGATTTATGGGAAGCTATGCGAAACTCGTTTGTTAAGAGCGCAACTTTAATTTTTAGCCTTTCTCTGAATACAGTTTTAGCGTGCTGCAGACGAGTGATGATGGTAGGTAAAAATTGTATTATATTACCGTTTTTGTAATGTGTTCGATTGACAACCCACAATATTGAAGTCACGTAATAAAGTTATAGGAAGCGTGGACAGAATTCACTAGTTAGTAACGGATCAATTGGTTTCTTTCTTTGTCTACAGAGTCAGGTACTAACCTGTAGATGCATGTTTATGTACCGATAACGTAATGCAGGCAATGATTCTATGAACTTTATTAATTTTCCGTTGTTGCGAAAACCTGAGAAAAAAATCCTATATCCAATGTTTCTAAAAACTAGGAAATGACGTTCGATTTGAGATGTTAAGTCACTGCTCGAAGAAGAAGAAACAGAAAAAGGTGTGTTTTTCAAAGATGTGATAGGAATTGCAAATTTATGTGCACACAATGCAATATGAAACATTATCCTGCATGATTCACGCAATTCCACTGTGTCTGACAGAACAAATGAGATTTGTAATTGTTTTTCTTCTTGGCCCTTGCCACCAGATTGTGTTCTCTGTAGACTACAACATCGTCTACTCCCAACCGGTTGAAAGCTACGACTTTTTTCGGAGTCTGCAACTGTGTTTATTCAGGGCCAGGATATTTCTGCCCATGCGCTTAGCTGGCGCAATGTAACTGTGTCCTGCGTGTAGCGCCCGATAAATAGGATGGCGGACTTATCAAAAACCTATAATCCAAAAAACTATATGAACCTGATTGATGATGAACTAACGTAATTAGCAATATTACAAACAAATATTTTTTTAAATAGTTTTAAAAACCTTATACCGTTGGTTAATGCAACCCGCAGTGACACGAAGTACTGCGGGATTGCATACCAGCGTTCCGGGGCAGGGAGAGTGAAGAAGGGGCGGGGAGACAGGGAGAGTGAGGAAGGGCCATATAAACAGGCAGAGAAGCAACTAGTCAGCAATATGGGAAATTTAACTAACAACAACAAAATCTACTGTCAAATTACTGTCGCTATGGCCCTTCTACAAACCTCACTTTTTATTTAAACAACACAATTCGACGCACTATCAGTAGTCAGTTAAATATCTCGAGCTACTCTTAGATACTAAACTTTACTTCGATTCACATTTTGCAATGAAAACACAACGCACAAAAAAGCAAAATATAACAACTAAAACCCTCTATGAACTCTAAAAGCTGCCAATTCTTAAAAATCGCAGCCATAATCTATTCCGCCCTTTCTCGGTATGCATCTAGAACAATTCGTTCTTAATTGTTACTTTTTTAATCAAATCTCGAAGCCATATTCAAAATTTCACTTTTTTAGCTTCAACAGTTGTGAATCTGCGTCGATGTCAGTCAATCAGGCAGTTACTCGTCATATTACTAATGGACATTTCATTCGTTTTTCAGTTCACTCAGCCGAAAAGTACTTTGTCTATCAATTCAGTTTTCTGTCAGTTATTGTCTTTACTCGCGTATTGGCAGATATCAGGTAGAAGTCTGTTCTTGCTTCAACAATAGTTTCCGTACATCACGTTGCAATACGGACTACCGAGAAGTACCGTTGTCGTGTTCTTTTACTTCTGATCTTCTTTTGACACGTTTCAAAACAACGTTCTGGAGCAGAAAGAATATCGTATATGCTCTCCTTTATTCTCGTTGAACTCGTCTCTCTCTCTCTCTCTCTCTCTCTCTCTCTCTCTGTGACAGGCTTTTCTCCCATATTGGGCTTCAAAAATAGACGGCTGAGCCGCTGTTTGTTTGCGCCGTCGTCTTGCATGTCTGGGTGTTGCGGGACAGCGGATAGCGAGGGCTCCTGTCCGTTCCCTGCTGGGGTAACTGGCCGCAGCGAGTGGTGCGGGCGGGGACGGGCGGGGCGCGCCAGATGCAATGTGCGAGTGCTCTTCGAGAGCGAGAGCGGCATTGCCTATCAACCCCCTTGCAACTGAGGACAAAAGTATAGGGCGCACGCTCAGGGGCACTAGTGCCGACCTGCCCGATATTGCGTAACGTTCACCGATTATGCACGATAAAAATCTGTCCCATTTGTGAGAAATATTCAACAACAATCAAAAATAAATAATTGTTTATAGTTATAATATTTATTTGAAAGAACAGTGACAGTATAAAGTTCGAACATAGCGGGATAGTTTTCACCGTGCGCGACAACTGGTATTCTGCGAGCTCACAGTTGATCCACGCGCCATCTCAATAACTTTGAGAGTAATTTGTTTTTTAGTTCCCGGATGAAGGTGCAAGGGTAGAGCGCGCCACTAAACGCATTGACACTGGTTTATCCAGGAGTTGAAAGGCCCTGGGGAGCAATGCGCGTGGCGGGTACGTGATAACAGGAGCGCTCTCCCACGGCTCGCAACAGTAGTGCTCCTAGATGCAGAGAGTAACGCGACCTGAACGGTCACCGCCATTTGATTTCACGTCACTGAATAGTCCAACCAAACAGAATATAAGAGTTTAGGAGTAATGATTACAATTGATAACATCGAGATTTTCGAGCGTATTAAAAGTCGCGTACTAATGACCCCATTGGTACCCGGAGTACACCAATGAGGGTCGATGGCGGACACCGGGATGAATAGAAATATAGCAGACGAAAAATTGTGTTTATTTAAAATATATTAAGTGAACATGTATTGCAATCATTTTATGCAATTTTGACAAGGACATAAATACGTAGTCCAAATTTTTCCCTCACACACGGTCCCTTTCACAGGGACACATGTCCGCTTCCTTGAAGAACTTGTTCATATGTTACTTTGCCCAACTGTTCTCTACATCAACAGGTAATAAGATTTCAGCATGATTATAACCAAACTTGACAGTAAAAGAACGCAGGAGTTTCCACGCAGAATTTGCGCAAAGCAACAGTTTTGAAGGTTTTTATAAACATCTGATACGCGTGGAAAACAAAACTTAATATTAAGGGTTCAGAAACACTCTAATAATATAAGACCTAAATGATCAAACAGTTCCCTAAACAAGAGTAGTGAGTTACTGTTTGGGGAGGAAATGACGACATTGTGGTCCATCGTTTACTTCGTTCGTCCCCATTGGTATGGGAATGTTAATATTGGTTTCGGGTTATTATTGGCTCCCAAAACATACAATACCGCTCGGTTCGAGCTCGCTAGATTCGAAATAGCGGAGTTGGCGCTGCAAAGGAATGCGCTCCTCTCTGGATGCGGGGCTCGGCGCCTATGGAGGCGAGCGCGCCGCGGCGGTGTGGCGGGCAGCGGGCAGCGGGCAGCGGGCAGCGGGCAGCGGGAGGCGAGGTGGGAGATCACGCGACGCTGTCCGGCGGAAGGGCTTTGAAGCAGGCAGAGGATTTCCGAGTATCCTCGTGATCCTCCGATAGGAGAGGCTGAAAACACACACACAGAGGGAGAGAGAGAGAAAGATAGAGAGAGAAAGATAGAGAGAGAAAGATAGGGAGAGAAAGATAGAGAGAGAAAGAGAAAGAGAGAGAGAAAGATAGAGAGAGAAAGAGGGAGAATGAGAGTTTTTGTTGATTAAACGATTTTTTTGCGTTTTCCTCTACGTCATTCGAGAATAGTTACATGCGGCGATGAAACTAAAACGATTTGCGATATCTTCATAGAAATGGGAAGAATAACTTTATAACTTTTTTAAATTTATTTCTTGCCCGTTCGGCCCTTCGGCCTTTCGGGAGTTATTAATATGATACATACATTACATAAGGACTTAACAATCTCAACCATTTACATCAGGGCACAAGTATACTTACTTGGGCTGCGTTTTTCAAATTATATACTGTTTGTGTTTACCTTTATATAAACAATAATATACAGAACCAACTAATTAACCAATATACGTAGCTAAATGAAAAAATATACCAAATATAACTACTAATTAAACAATATACAGAATTATACAAAATATACTAATATACAAAGATACACAGACATGCCTTAAGTAAACAAAGAAAGTTACACTTGTGAATAACACTTATTTACGTTATTACAACCCAAACTTGTTTACAGCATTAGTACTAGCAATTTATAGTGGCTTTAGGCGATCTTTTGGAAAGCGTGACAGTATCCTGGATGGAGCATAAGCAGTACGGCCAAGGATGAAAGTTCTTTTTCTAGGACAAGTTTCAACCCTTAAATAAAAATTTTTCGACAGTTTGTTTATGTACTCTTTAATGCAGCTAATGTTTAATTCTCTTTGGATTTGAGCGTTAGGAAAAAAACAGGGAGCTTTGGAGACCATTCGAAGAAATTTGTTTTGATTAGTCTCCAAATTGTTAATATGCGTGTTTGCGATGCCTCCCCACACTGAGCACGCATAGGTGAGCGAAGGACGAATTATAGATTTAAAGATTGTTACACCATTTTCTAATCTTAATGCAGTGTTTTTATTTATTAGTGGGTAAAGTTTGACTATTTTTGTATGGGTTTTGTTAGCCGTATCAGTTATGTGGTTTTTCCATATTAATTTCCTATCTAATTTAACTCCTAAGTATTTTACAGGTTGGTTATTGTTTAGCCAGAGAACAGGATTGTTACTGATTGTTAACATAGGAGGGATTATGAATCTTTTAAGCGAGAAAATTTTTGCTTGTGATTTGTTTGGGTTTATCTGGATTCTCCATTTATCAGTCCAATTAATTAAGGTATTTAAGTCCTTTTGTAGGTTTTCAAGGGCAATAACCAGTTCATGTTGTGAGAGGATGGCGGTGTCGTCTGCGAACAAGGCTATTTTGGTATCCATTACTTCCGGGAAATCTGCAAGGTATATTTTGAATAAAGTCGGTGAGAGTGGGGAACCTTGTGGAACTCCGGCTGAGATTCTATATTTAGCCGACGTAGTGTTATGTATTTCAATATTAAATGATCTGTTTAGCAAGAAACTTTCTATTATATCTAGAAGATATTTGGGGATGTCTAGGAGGCGAAATTTGTATTTTAATCCTGTATGCCAAACACGGTCGAACGCTTTAGAAATGTCTAGGAACAGAGCTGCCGTGTACTTTTTCTCGTGAAAACCCTTCGCGATCAAATCCGCAACTCTTAAAATTTGGTGTTCAGTTGAATGATTTGCTCTAAAGCCGAATTGGACATCAGGTATGGCGTTCGTACCGTGTAAGTATTTATTTAGCCTTACTAAAATCAGTCTGTCAAATACTTTAGCTAATGAAGGTAAAAGACTAATTGGCCTGTAGTTATCTAGCAGTTGTGGACATTTATTTGGTTTGTTAATTGGAATAATTATTGCGTTTTTCCAATTGCTTTGGTAATACCCCAGTCTTAAGGCTACGTTTAATATAGCTGTTATTGCTGCAATTGTGGAATTCGGTAATTCTTTTAATATCTGACTAGTTATTAGGTCATTCCCAGCTGCTTTCCTGTTTTTAAGTTTATTTATTGTGCGTTTAAGTTCTGCGGGGGATATGAATTTTATTCTTACATCTGCGGAATGTATACGTTGCTTCATACTGTTTAAAATTTCCTCATTGAACTCATGGTTTACTATTGGGTTGGGTTTAAAAGAATTTGAAAAATGAACAGCAAACGCCTCCGCTTTTTCGTCGTCTTTGTAGAGAACACTCGTACCTGATTTTAATGGTAGTATTCTAGATTGTTCTTTGGTGATCTCTTTGATAGTATTCCATAGCGAAGGAGAGCCGGGGGTAATTTGCGCTAAATATTGTTTAAATGAACTATATCTGTGTTCGTCGATTAGGAATTTTACTTTTTTACTTAAGAAGTTCCATTTTCTTTTTAAGTGTGGCCTTCTACTCAACTGCCATAGTCTTCTAATTCAGTGTTTATCTTTTATCAAGTCCACGATGTTTTTCGGTAGCCAGTAAGATGAATGTTTGTTATATTGCATTGGTTGACATGATTCTTTAATTGCGATGTTTATTGCTTCAATTAGATTATTGATTTGTAGGTCGATATCAGTACCGTTTTTGAAATATTTTGGGAACGAAAATTGCGTGATTATTTTTTGCCTAAAGATATCCCAGTTTACTTTACCATTTATTAGTTTCCTTGAATTGTTAACTTGTACCGTGCTCTGAAATGATATTATTATGGGGTTATGATCCGAATCGAGTTCAGGTATTACCGAGTGAAAAAAGGGGGAATTTATGTTTGTGGATAGACTTATGTCAAGTATGTCCGGGGCGCCTTTATTGTTAAATGGATATCGTGTGGGTGTAGAGGGGGCATGGATTAATATATTATGATTTTGTGCGAACTGTAAAAGTTTACGACCTGCTTCTGTTGTGGTATTGCAGTTCCATGCTTTATTTTTGCTATTTAAGTCGCCTATGATAATTATTTTCTTCTTATTATTGTACATCAAGTTATTATTGGAGTTAAATATTTTATTCAAGGTCTTTACCGGGAATTTCTTGTTGGGTGGTTTGTAAGCGGTTATTATTATTATTATTATTATTATTATTATTATTATTATTTGTGAATCAGCCGTTTTTAAATTTATTGCTATCGTCTCCAGGCAGTCAGAAGTGGGACACTCAATTTGAGAGTGATTATCGTGATTTGAGAGTGATATTATTATAATCGCTACCCTACCCGCAGCTTTATAAGAAGGTCTATCATTTCTGTATATATTGAAGCCAGGTATTTTGAATTTATCAGATGGGTGAAAGTGCGTTTCCGTAACGCAAGCAATTTGTATCTCGTGGAAGAATAAGAAGTTCCTAAAAAATTTATCTTATTTACTTAGTCCATTTGCGTTCCAGTTTAAAAATTTTAGGTTCTTGAGCTGGCTACAATTCATTTTTGTAACGCGGTGTGAATCATAACTTGTATTTGTGGTAGAAGAAAATTTATAATTTGAGTAATTACCGTACTTGTGATCGATTCGATTAATTTAATCCTATCGATGTTTTGATTTGAGAACGACGTCGTATTTTTAACGTTCTCCTGAGAGTTATTTATTGGTCTTGTCTAAGGGCCTGGTCTTTCAGGTAGGGGAGGGAATTGGGCATTGTTATAGATTGGAGGTTGGCTGCGTCCGGCTTGCCTGTTTTCATAATTTATCTCTTGACCTTGTGAGCTATACTGTGCCTTGGCTTGGCCTGCGATATATCTCTCTCCAGTTGAGGGTTTATTAAGCTTTTTATTTAATTCTGCTTTGTAAAAAGGGAAATCACGATAATTTGCTGTGTGATTTTGTTTGCAATTCGTACAGGAGGGTTTTGCTCCCGATTTAGGGAGTGTGCATTCAGAATAGTGGTGGTCATTGAGGCATTTCACGCATCTCGGGTTGTTATAACAGTTAGCTTGCGTATGCCCAAAGCGTTGACATTTTTTACATTGGATGGGGAGTTTGGTTTTAGTTCGTACAAAAACTCTAACTATGCAGTAGTCTAACTTATTTAGCTTTAAAATGGCTCTATCAGCCACACTGTTCTCGACATCTACAGCTACTATCTGCAGGGGTTTTCTATTTTTGTCATAAAGTCTTATTACTTTTAATACAGGGAATTTATCATTAAGTTCATTTTTAATATCGTTAACATCTAGACACTCCGGTACATCTTTTATTACAACTTCAAAATCAACGCCCTTACAGATGGGCCTTTGAAGGAGTAGAACTCTATCTCGTTATTTTCACAAAATTTTCTAAATTTCCTGAAGTCATCAATGTTACTAAATTGCACTTTAAATTTATTGTTACTGTATTTGACTTCAAAATTTTCAATTTCATTTTTCATAATGTTCTCTTTAAGTAGTTTATAGTTTAGCAGTTCATCTCTTTTATTATAATTTTGAATAATAATTGGGGGGATTTTTACTGCTTTAAATACATTATCTCTATGTTATCTAAATATTCTATTTCTAAATCTATTTCTTACAGGTACGTTATATGACATTTGATTTACTTCTGCTTGCGAACGTTTTTGTCTTTTATCATTTAACACTTTACTAGAATCACAGTTTCTTTTAAGTATATATCTACCTTTATTTGTTGACGTGTTGGGAGTACGTTGAATTGCGGTCTGTCCGCGCTGCTCCAAGTTCTTTTTGGCGTTTGGAGACTCCTCGTCAAGGTTTTGCAGATCTGAAGGAGGAGGCAGATCCCCGGCAGTGACTTGATGTAATTGCGGCGGTTGAACTGATACTGGTTGTGTTAAACTTAGCTGTTGAGTTTGAACCATGTTTTGCATTACACCCTGCGGTGGCAAGTTTACACTCATTTGTGACTGGAATGGAATGTATCCAGCCTGATATTGCTGCAACATTTGACCATTTTGGAATGCGAACATGTTATTTTCCATTGCGCTTGTGTGAGAGGTCTCACCATTAGTTGAAATTACACCGTTTGTTGCGTCCATTGCCATTTTTATATGCTGCCCCGTGCCGGGGCAGCCGTTTTCACACTGACCTAGTGTTAATGGCTTGTTATATACACTTTAAACAAAATAAATAATAAATAAACGAAAGAATAACTAAAGCCTACAACTGGTTTTACTAGTATACGCTTTCACAATTCCTATCAGCGCGTCGATAACACAGTAAACTCACTGGTAGTAGTGGAAAGCTTATCGTGAGGAGCGACTCTCGCGGAGGTCTTACCCCGACGGGAGCCGAGCTTGAACTGACTTTATAATTTAAGTTTTCAGGTTGTTAATGTCTGTTTGTTGTTAATATTATGTCTACGACCGGTATTTTATTATATAAAAACTAAAGATTACATCCAATAAACGTTGTTTAGAAGTACTATATAGTTAGCAGTCATACGGCCCATGTACTGTAAACCGGACACATTGTTCTAAAAATAAAAGAAATCAACAAATAAACAAAAACGAATTTTTCATCCGGAACCGAACGGTTCAATAAAACGGTGAAACCTCACATGTATTTAGGAGAAGCCCAGCGATAGAAACGAAGTTTTCCACTGAAAGGCGAGATTTCCCCCGGTCGCAATACGAATGGAGAAGCCCCTCGCGTGCGGCCGTTGTCGAGCCCAGGGCCAGGGGCCGGGGGGGGGGGGGGCGTTCGCATGCGAGAGGGCGTTCGCGCGACCGGGAGGCCGGCTGGGGCCGCGCGGCGAGTGGGGTGGGGGTCGGATGGGGTGGGTCCGGGGCGCGAACGCGGGCGGGCCCGGGCTGACGCCGCGTAATGTGAACGACAAACAGCGCCCGGCGCAAGGTTTTGCGGCCGCACGAGGTTATCGAGCCGCGTCCATCCGGCGACGGCAGCAGGGGGTGCGCGGTGGGCCCGGCGGGTGCGGCGGGCGAGGAGGAACCGCGCGTAGCGGCTCGGGCGAGGGTCCACCAGGTACCGGTGAGGCGGTGGAGAGGCAGCAGCGACGGCGTTAGCGGCCTCGATGACAACTGGCGTCCACGCAGTTCAACGGAACTACGGACCTTTCTTCTGCTCCTCCCCATAGTGGACTCGGTTTGCCCTGCAACTACCAAGCTTCACTGCGTGTCGTCGGGAGAGGGAACGTCGGGAGTACGTGAGTCGAGATGTGTGTGCGTGAATGGCTCGCTCTGTGGAGGACGAGACGTTCTCCGGTTGCTCTGATCGTTACGTTTTCGTGGTCTCTCCGATGAATATCCGGTGATTGCCGAAGCAGTTCCTTAAAGAATCGGGCCACGGACATCGCGCGGTCTTTCCTTCCGCATCATTACTCCTGTCCATTACACACAAACACCTTTTCTTTATAAGAAATACACTACCACACGTGTTGGGAGTCCAGTCGGGAACTTGGAGTCATCCCCGGCTGAGGCGGTATCAGACGGGTAGAGATACCTGGAGGGGGCGAGCCATTTCCGCAAGCCAAAGCTTAGTTCAACGCAGTATCACATGTTCCAATAGGAGAAGAACACCGCCGCCTCCAGATAAATAACGTGCACTACATTTATAGGACTAATAGCCATTGCAGTTGATGCTTCTCAAAACAAGATAATTATTAAATCAATGGAGACGTCGAGTCGAACGGTTATAAAAGGAAATGTCTTAGATTTGTTCAGCAGCATTGTAAAGTGTAAGAAGCGATTTGTTCATTGGTGGTATATGGTGAAAATGTTTATATTTCTCTCTTTAGGAAAATTTCTTTCTGTATTGACATTGCCATTTGGAATTTGATATTATATAACCATCCCGTTTCCTCTCATAGATTTTACTTTTTCTCTTAGAAAAATATTACATGAAAAATATGAACGTATTGATGACGGTAAAGCAGGTGTCTAAGCTAAAAGCGATCTCACTAAGTATTAGAGAACCAGCGCAAAAATCACCCAGAAATTTAGAGTGCGGGTACAGGTGGAGGAATAAATGTCAGATCTTTTTTCTTCTATCCGTGTCGGCACTGAAAATACGGACATTTCCGCAAAACAGGATTCTGAAAGCTTGCCTTTTTATGGACGCAATGGGCCGTGATGGAAGGAAAGACAGAAGGCGCGGAAAAGAAAAGTATCAAGATGGGAAAGCCACAGAAAAACAGGAGACCTTTGAAAGAATGAAAAAGAAATTGAATGTTGGTGGCGGTGGAGCGGTGAAGCTTTCTGCGGGGAGATTTTATATTTTATGATATTACCAAGGGATTTTATAGGCAATCACTTGGTGGTAGAAAAATGAACCGGGCGTGTATGATACGTACATGGGACTTGTAAACACGTGACCACAGTAATTTGTCTTACAGAAAAGAAGAGAGACGCGACTATTTAATTCACTTGCGAGTGATGAGTATATAAAACCGAGATGTTGGTAAATGACAGAACGTATGAATTGGTTTTGTGAAATATGACACATTATTGTACGAGTATTACGTCACAAAGTTTTTCTTTTGGCAATACATATTATCTCGTACAAATATTGTTAATATTCATTCATATATATATATATATAAATATATATATATATATATATATATATATATATATATATATATATATATATATATATATATATATATAAACGGAAATTACCCGTAAACGAAATTAATAATCTTGTATAAACATTTACGAAATAATTGTCACAGTGATTAGGACACTTCCCTGACCCATATTTTTTGTTTCATTCACTTGACAATACTAATGGAACAATCATGTCCATTGTTAGTAATTTCTCGGAGAGAATTAATTTTCAATTCCCCCCCCCATCAGACACGTTTGTTCTTATAAATTGTATATCTATTGTTTTTTTGCGCTACAACTGTTTTGCGCGGACAATCTTAAGTTTTCGATTTCAGCCATGTCTTCGTTCATGCTCCATTCTCCGTACTATTGACATTACTATCGGTTCGATCCAAACGGACATTATTTCGCCGGTCTATCACCACAATATCCCTTAATGGCGAACGCAGGCATTACGGAAACGAAGAGGAATTAGCATTTTGCTCGGAAGTGTCAATTTCTTGTCTGAACATTGTGTATGCTACACATATGCGGCTGGAAACAACCTGTTTTACTTCCCTTTCAAAGTAAAGCGTATTTAACCCGCCGTTGGTCGGCAGTTCAGCACTGCGTTCACCTTTGATTTCAATGGTCTCTATCGCAAGTTATGATAAAAATATATTCTTGAAATTCTGATTAGCTTCCCAGCTGTTCGACTGTGTAAATTGCGAGCATCCGCACATTCAGGTGGCAGTGAATTGGTTTTGTAGCTTCGGCGAAAGGCATGCGCTCCACTTGCCGTCGACCATCCGCGTTAGCACTTTGTTATCGAATTGCAATTTTAGTTTCACCCAGCAGCATTGATATGCACAAGAAAATACTCTACCGGTATTATGTTTATGTACATCCGTTTGTACTGTTATCAGTAATTAATGAAACTGAATAGCTTTTCTCCAGATTATTCCTAATGTTTACGTCTCCATTTTTGTGTTTTTTTTAAACTCAAAATCACAGGTTTTTCCTTGCTTCTGAAAGAAATAAAATTGCTAATCTCCACTTGCATATGGTAAATACTAGTATCACAGAACGTTAGTACATCGATACCTGGACTGCGTTGCCTTAAAAATCAAACATTGTAGACGACTTAGTACATTATAGACGACTTAGGTGCAACAATGTTCTTTATACAATACGATATATAGGATCTAACCTCAAATCACAGTGATATTGGGTTATTTTTCAGACAGAGGGTGAGACGAAACGGCGGACCACGTAGTCGTCTGTATTGCCTTACAGGAGAAGAAAATTGGATTGCAGTTCAGCGCATTCCTCATAGCTGCGTTTTAGTCAAATGTGCGAATAGAAGAATTTATTTTTGAATATTTTATGTTTCAATAAACAAACACAGCAAATTACAACAGATACAAATTAAAGAATTAAAGGTGAATTTTTTCCACAAGAAAAACAGTAAAACCATTTTGCTAGGTATAAAATTAAGTAGACTTTATGCTAAAAACTTTCTATGACTATTTCGTAGACATTGTCAAAAAAATATTTCAATAATTTTGATAACTCAGAAAAGTACATCATTTTTAATGCATTTTGCAAAATTTTCAATGTAATTTCTTTTTACTTTAAAAATGTAAATACTATTTATAAAGATAGAGTACAATATGTATATTGGAAAGAAAAAATGGAGTAAACGTGTAAATTTACGTCAATACCATGGGCGAGCGCATCGCTCACCGTCGACAAATGACGTCCATCAGGGAGGGGTCGACCCATGGGGTGTTAGGATTTTTTGTTCTTGAAAGACTACGATTTTCACCATGATCAAGTGAATTCCACCTGTTACAGGACTTCGCGCCGTGGCCTTCTTGAATTGTGACGCATCCCTTAGAAGGCTTAGATTCTTCCATGACTTATATTTAATATTACTTTTACCGCCGACCGTAGAGGTTCGTCTGAATCCAGATTCTCTCTTGTAGTAACAATTACAATTTCCAGTTATTTCCTACCCAGAAAGATTCTGAATTTTACTACCTCGTTTACAACGTACTTTCGTAATAAAGAGAAAGTACTCCAATGTTGCTGCGGAAGGTGGCGATTTTTTGTGAGAAGAACTAAAGTTGGGGGCCGCCGATATCGAAAAAGCGAATAAATATTGTTTCTGTGTGTAGTAAATTACATCCTATAACATTCTGTGTTGTTAGAATTCGCGTTTTGTCTGTAATTATTACCGAAAAATTCAGTTACACCAAATTCTCTGAGTTTTTCTGTCGACAAATTGCCACTTTCCGTTGCAGTATTAGAATACATTCTCATTTCTACGTTTACATGTGGTAGGGAAAGAGTGAAAACATGTGGATCTATGCTATTAATTGGAAGAATTTTGTTCCCACGTGACCCACGAAAATTAGTATTATCATTCTTGTTTTTGTGAAAAGTTTGTTAATTAACCTATATCATTCATGCACTTGAAATGCTGCCACACCATAAATATCCACTCATTACTAAACATTCCAATTGGTTTAATCAAAAACTATTTACGATTTTTGTCACAAACTCAATTATAAAATTATGATAATAGAAATCAATATCCATATTACAGTCATGACAATGTGTGGCACGACTGTACCTACATTGACGATGCTAATGGTTACACATGTTTATGGGCATGTGTTTTAATACATTTCCGTTGAGCAAAAACTTATCAGGTGTTCCTAACAGTAAATACGCTTACCGTTCATACTTGTTATTTTAATTTGTAATCAACCATGCACACAATCATAGAATTGTTTCGAAATTTATGCTGTGTATTAAACTGATTCGAGAAGTAGTAACTACGCAATGAAAACCTCGAAACTTACCAAATTGTTTCAATAGAACAAAAAACTTGTTATAACTTACATAAAATATTAGAACGGATACTTCAGTTTTAACTGTGTAGTACAAATCTAGTATTGATAGATTAATATATTCTGAAGAACTTAAAGAATCTCTCTAAATTTGGAGTTACGAAATTTTAGTGCAAATATTTTCTGGTAAAATTGGAGTAATGTTTTCGTTGCCTAGTAACACGAAATAATGCTCATAGACACCTATATAAGGTGTGTATATGTACTGTAATAATAGCGGGGGAGGGCGCCAGGTTCAGCTCCTGAAATATGACTGGATGGAAGTGTTGGGAGGTCATTGATTATAGCACAGAGTCATTTAAAACAAATAACAGTTTATTCCTGGCACCAAGAGCTGCCAGGGAAGTTACATGTCGCAAAGGGCGACGCAAGTTTGTTACTAAATCTACTCTGTGAGCTGGTTATCTTAATTACTAGTTGTTAATTCCCTTAAGGCTAACATATTAGGCTTACTCTTTGATGAAGCGTGCTATTCATCATTTAAGGTCTGCAGGGCCTGAGCGCGGCCACTTGCAATTTCTCGCCGTTACGATTGTTCTGCGAGACGGCTTCGTCTCGTACTTTTTCACCAGTGGCTGCGTTGTCTCCGCGGGCGGGCCGGGCTGCAGCCTCGAAGCAGAGGCGGCGGCAGTCCCGGGTCGCTGACCTTCAGCGGCGCGTCCCCCTCTCGGCAGGTAGCGGCAATCCCAGGTCGCCGGCTCGAGCAGGCTCAGTGGGGCGAGTGGCCACGGGCGTTGACGTAACGCGGTGGGCTGTCAATCGGCCCGACGCGGGAGGCGGCAAAGGCTGGCGGGCCGATGCGGAAACGGCGCGGGATCCGGGAGTCTCCCGCCCGAGTTTCCTCCGCGACAAGTCCACTAGTCGCGTCCTAACTAATTCGACTCTGGGAAAGTCTTTCCCAAACTCGCGTCCCGATCGTAAGTAACTGAGTAATCAAGCGAATTTAGCAACCAAGAAGTATCTTGGAAGTATCTCGAAGTATCTCAGAAGTATCATGAAGTAACTCTCAAAAATTATCTCTCAAAAGTATTACATCTGGGAGTGTTCCTCCCCCGTCGCGCTCCGATCACAAGAATAAGTTTTCTCTCTGCATCTCGTTTTTAAAAGAACTTCCTTTCCCCTTCCCAAAATGTTTCTGGCTCCGAATTTCTCCCTTCCCTCATGGCGAAGCTTCCCATTGGCTGAGGGTGGCTGCGTCGCAGAATTCTGATTAACCAATCATGTGGCAATTTTCCCGTATTTTTCCGTAGATTGTTCTCTGTCTGACACCGGTTTCTCTCTCTCGCTCGCTTCCCTTTGTCAACGGTTCCGGAAACTTTTGGCAGCTGTCTGGACACGTGTTCGAGCAGGAGCGCATTTTCACGGATCCTCGACGGTCGGCATGGGCTAATCGACAGCCTACTGTATTTAGTTTGTAAACAGCCCCTGCGGGAATTCGGGTGCCTAGTCCCGGCGCGTGCCAAAACGGGTGTTGGGGGCGGGCATTGTTTGAAAAGGGATCGGTTGAGGGCCGAGAAAGGGTTTCGCTCACGACGTGTTGTAAATGCGTCGTCGTCTTAATTGACACCCGGCCAACCCCTCCGGGGGGCTCCGCCTTCCTTCCCAGGGTGGTGCCAAAAGAGGCGGCGCGAGGGTGCGTATTGTCCGACCGGGCTCCGGCCTTCCATTTTATGAGTGCAATAAACCAGTCGCCTCTGAAAAAAGGGCCTGAATGCGGCGCGTCTCCGCTCAGCAGCGTAGCGAAAGGGCCTCCGCGGCACGGGTAGTGTCCCTCGACCCACTTCTGCCGCGGCGGGAGCTGTTATTAGATGTAGAAATTATTTTGTTATTGGCGATGCCACAATAAAATTATACTTAATTAATTGGTGACGCCACAGTACCTATATAAGGTGCCTATGTACCAGTCTCATTTCTCAGCTTTGGAGCTCGGCATAAAGCGTATTTTCAGGTGGATTGCCAGCTATCACATTTCTGAGCATGCTTTATACGACGCAATACGAGAGCGCAAGGACCTGGATTTGGATGAAACCCACGATCACTGGCAATGCGCTAACCGATATGCTAATCACATAGTCAAACCACACATTTATTACTACCTTTTAATATCTACTTTTACTTTTCTTGAATTTCTATTCATCTAAATTATGTTGTGTGCTGCATTTGAATATTTCAAATTGAAAGCTGTAAAGAAGATAATTTTGTCAAACATTCATCAAAGAATGGTCATGCATAAATTATGATAAATACAATTTATATTAGTTTATTACTGATCTGCTTACGAAGCGTGACCCACCCGCGTTTTGAAAATCAGTGCTTTAAAGTGCTGATTCTTTCCGGAGACAAAATGTGTAACTTACGGATCATGAGCTTGAGAGTTATAAGTTCTCAGACGTTGATCTCTCGTCAGCTCCATACAATTCCCAGCTGGATTTCTGTTCTAAGCACCCGACCTTTCAACGAAGGCAGCGCTAGCGCTGTACGAGTTGCAGCAGTAGGAACTGCGCGGTCGAGGCCGAAAAGGGCAAGGCAGCGAGGAACGGAACAGGTCCAAGTGCGTGGCAAGCGCGGGGCGGGGCACGGGGGTGGCGGGGCGGGAGGGGGTTTAGGGAACAGAACACGACGCGCGCCGAGGGGGCCTAAGAGTCGGGCAAGGCCGGAAGGAACCCGACAGGGCCAACGTATGACAGGGCTCAAAGAGAAAAGGGTGAAGCGGAGGCAAGAGAGAACAAGGAAATGTGGAGGAGCGACGCAACGGGAAGAGGGCGCGGGAGAAGGGGAGGCGGAGGGGCCGGATCGCTGGGCGTCGCCAGCGCTCCCTCTCTCCGAAGGATATTACGACTTACGGTAGCGGGTGGCCGCCGAGGAAGTGGGGCAAGGGCGGGCTGACGCCGAAAGTCAACATCACTAACGGGGTCCCAGAGTGCGTCGGCGTTCAATCAATACGGTATCTGAGGTACACAGAGATAACGATGTGAACAAGCAAGGCCAATTTCAGCAAGGAGAAACGGCACTCATATTCTCACCGTTTTCTTTTCTTTTGGTATTGACTTTGAAAGCGTGCATCAATTTTTTACTTAACCTTCTGATATTTTGAATGTATATGCGTGTCTCAAAGTCTTTGGATATGATGGAAAACAAAAGTATTTAAGAGATAACTCGTGATTTTTTCATGACACTTTAACATTCTACGGTCTTCTGTCTATTTTATTCATGAATTCTAGGCCGGATTCTTAGTTCATAATAGTGATTAATCTCGCACTTCTCCCACCCAGTAACGCTAATAGTGTCTTCTCTGCATATGTTAAAGCCATGGGCTTCAGTAAATAAATAAAACACACCTGTAAGTACAATGAACTCTGGAAAAATATAACGAAGATTTTAAGGCGACATGGTATCGACATGCTAGAAATATGTTAATGCTAAACCATGTTCTTGAATAGCGAAAAGTGGTAATTGAAACTCCCAACAATGTGACATGACAAGCCACATGCAACAATGTGGCTGGGGCATGGAGGTGTGGTCGACAATCCCACTTGGAGCAGAGATGATTGAAGGACTCAAGGACTTTCGTGAGAAAGAAGTCTTAGAAGTTAAATAGGAGACCCTAGAGGTCACAAAAGAAAAAAATATAAACAGTGCCTGTAACAAAATACGCAAAATTTTGTAAACGCAGGATGACAGAAATCTCTTTGCTACACTGAAATCTATGTAGAAAATACGACTTGTAGGCAATTACTACGAAATATATTGAGGATAGATAACAATGAAGATACCACTTTTTAAAATGACAACGTTTTGGCTTTTAATAAGCCTTCCTCGGGGCAATAACGTAAAAATGTCATGTTTATGGTACGACCAATTTTCTCTTAATAATATTCTATATTTTTGCTATGTGAATAAAACACATTACTAATTTAAATTGAAAATTGTGATGAAGAAATCTTTTTATTATAATTAAAAATAATTATCACACAATAAATTACACAACCTAATACTAAGAGGCTAGGCCGAATTTCTTTACGCCATTACAATATCTACATTCTAAAGCAGTCTAATCTTTGGAAGTTAGGTTCACCCCAGATGGTTTCTCTCCATCGCATCAAAGCCGCGGAATTGAGACCATATGGTACGGCGAAGGAAGCAAACATCTGAAGGGGAGAATAACCTGCCGTTAAAAGACAAGCACATGCTAATCTTCCACACCCTTTCTAAACTATTTATTTATTTCCTCCCTCGGACGTCACGTATTCTCCTTTGTTTTCGGCATTCTCAGCACCTGAAATGAAACAGTGCCACACAAGATCGTCCGCACTCTCTTCTCTGCACTTATTTCTCTAACACCACTGCCATTTGCCTACCAATGTTCTCATTTAATTATTATATCATTTATTTTTTGTTTATTTATTCACTTATTACTTCATAACTTTATTACTTATAAACTTACTAACTAAATTATTAACTTATTCATTGTTTACTCACATATTGTTTTCTCTACAGCCTACGCTCCGCTCGTACGAATGACAAGTGCCATTTTCCACTCCCTAATTACCGGTTTCCTTATAGTTCAAAATTTTCCAAAAATCCTCTCCAAAAAACTGCAGAAATTTTGAAACTCTTTGTAGTTTTCCACCCATTCACTCAGTCGATCATTAAAAGGTTTCCAAAACAATTTTCTTTGTGCTAGTAAATGACTAATGCCACGATAATGTTCCTGGCAAATTGTATCTCCTTTGTCCTTAAATTCCCGTCGGAAAATTGCTGTATTCCACGTTTGTGGATACGATCCGGAATCAACAGTGCTATTAAAAGAATTCAGAATATTCTTCGGATCCATGTTATTGAATTCCAAAATAAAGTTTGTCCGATAGACGTTCGTGCCGCCGCTTTTCCTACTATTCGTGACAAGGATAGTAGGAGTTATTGATTTTATCCGGTGTTATACCTTCCTCTATTTCAGGCGCACTTTAAAATTGGTTGCAAGGTGCCCTACAAAAATACTTCTTTGACTTTTACTTCTAAGAGAGTGGGAAATTTGTTGGTTAGGCACTTGAAGTAAGTTCCATTCTTATCCAGTGCCTTAGAAAATTGCTTCATTAATCCAAATTTAATGTGTAAGGGAGGTAACAAACTTTTGTCAGGATCTACTACGCTGTTTTTATAATGTTCTTGGAACCTGGAATCAATGTATTTCTGCTAGGCCATTCTTGTTGTCCAATGATTCTTCCTACCTCGGCTATCCCATTCACAAATGTGACATGGGTACTTGGTGTAACCCTGTTGTTGTTCTAACAACATGCACAACACCTTTAAGTCACCGCAGACCTTCAAACCATCCATTTATATTCCTCATAATTTACCTTTTCTAGTAGCAATTTAAGATTGTTATATGTCTCCTTAAGATGGACGCGACTGGTTTAGATGCTAAAGTGTTATCAATCTGTAACAACACACCTATTACACTTTATTTGCTTGAATCAATGAAAAGCCTCCAACCATCTGTTTTATACTCTCCTCCTAACTTATTTATGAGGTTTGAAATGTAAGTGCAATATATTGAGGAGTCTTTCTTAGTAAAAAACCGTACTAAGTCTTCTTCCCTATGTCTTTAAACTGTAACATACGATCCTGGAGCTAGCTGTTTTCTTTCAGACGTGAAGCTAAAACATCTGAAACATCCTTTGAAATTTTTAAATCTCTGACCAAATTGTTCAGTTCTGTTTGTGTTAAAGGTTTAGGTTTGTGTTCAGTGCTTGTTCATTCAGATTCTTCAGCTGACTCGCCTGACGTTGAACTTGAATCAGAATGCAGTATTTCTAGGTTCGAAAAAGGTAATGGTGTAGGAGTGTTAGTGCCATGTTGTACAGTCCTTATATCAGACTCCAAATCAGAAGAACCATTCCGTATCTGTTCTTTGTATTGAATCCTTTTCCTTCGCAAATACAAAAATTACAATCGTTTAGATGGTTGTATGGCTCGCACCACACAACAATAACTCCAAAACTCAGTGCCTTTCTCTTCCCCTTCGACCAGTATTTTAACTCTGCAACACTGCACACTGTGCACTTTATGAGGGACCTCCAGCTTATTCCGACCCCCCACTTTCATTCCAAAATAAGCGTTATAAACAGTTGTAACAAATGAGGTAACATCCTGCCTCTGTTTTGCAATCATTAAACGTCCACAAATATAACAAAATATATTTAACACACTTTGCGTGGTTTTAGCATAAAAAATATTTAAACACTCTGTTTCTTTGAAACACTCGGCTTGAGATGCTTTCGAATATCTTTACTCTACACTGGTTGAGTTTACTTTTACACAGTGTCCATTATTAAGCATGACGCTATGTATACATGGGTTCATAAGTCTACGAATATAATACTGTAGCGTGCTGCCATCCGACTGTGTTCTGTTACAAAATAATGCAAAATGAACTGACATAATTAACTGACTACCACGAATAATATATGTTGCGTTTCTAACTCATTGAAGATAACTCAATATTTCAAATCCGAGCAGGTGAACGCCATCAAAGTGTATTTTTGCAATTTGTCTAATAATTGCTATTTTCATGGGATGTGTTTCTCTGGGGGAGTTTGGTCTTTTTTGCCTCGTTTTTTGGAAGGACGTCTTGTAGAGAGACCGGGAGAGATGGCTCAGGGCATCAACTGATGTCAGTGCAGTCTATCTGACTGGGAGCTCCTACGTTCGAGTTCCGATGGTGACAGGATTTCTAGCTTGTCAGCTAGGTGAAATTCAGTCACAGTCTAGAAGAGAAGTCTAGCGGCCGGCTGCTGTGATCGGTATTTTTCCGTGCTTGTTTTTCGAATAATACCACACGAATGCCGGTGCAGAACCCTTACAAACGGGCCACGGACCATGCGCGATTTTTCTTACTACTTCCTTGTCCTATCCTCACCCCATAGACACACTGACACTAACATGCACTACACTACCACACATGTCGGGAGACCGAATGGGAGCTTAGAGCTTGTCCCGGCAGGGGCGGTTCCCCGCTGATGGAAGATACCTAGTTGGGGAAAACTCCGATCCGTAGGTCGGTGCCAAATCTCGCCATAGATAGATAGATAGATAGATTTATTAAAGTTCGGTTTGAGCTAATGCTCGGTGGCAAACATGATAACAATTAGAATTAGAATTACTATATAGAAGAACATTATCAACATTTACAATTGGGTTTACTATTAGAATTAGGGGTCGATATAATAGTTCCAATTTATTTCTAGCTAACTCTAAATTCACTTCTAGTTTACATAACACTTCACTACACTACACTTCACTGTATAAGGGCCATGACGATAATAATTATAACAATAATAATAATAATAATAATAATAATAAACGTAATAGTAATATTAATAATAATAATAAAAGCAATAATAATATTAACAATAACAATAATAATAGTAATAGTAATAATAGTAATAGTAATAATAATAATAATAATAATAATAATAATAATAATAAAGATAAATGTCTCAGTCAGTATTATTCGAGATGATCTAGATGGAATGAAGCATATTTTTAAATTTGGCTACATTAGAAGGAAGAGCCTCTAGTGCTTCTGCAGGTAGTTCATTCCAATCTACTATAGTGCGATTCACAAAGGAGAACTTGCCTACATCAGTTTTTTGCTTTCTACATCGTATTTTCCAAGGGTGGTCTCCTTTGCTTTTATAATCTGATTTCTGTAATCTTTTACCGATATCTGCCCATGCTGTGTCCCCTCTGTATGTCTTATACATTACGCACAAACGCGCCTGTTCCCTTCTCTTAGATAAGGACTCCCATTCTTCTCGTTCGTCACCAACGCACCCGTGATTTACAAACTTTGAGGCCCGTTTTTGAATTTTATCTAACGCTTCGATTTGCCCTTTTCTGTACGGGTCCCAGAATGCCGCTCCGTATTCTAAAATTGGACGAACAAGTGTAGTATATGCTAGGGATCGGGCATTTGGACTACTATTTTTTAGAATACGCATTACAAAGTGCAGCGCTCTCCAGGATTTTTTAACCGTATTGTTAATATGATCCGACCAACCTAAGTCGCTTCGCAGGACCAAACCCAAATACTTACAGTTTTTTACTCGTGGTATAACGTTAGTTCCTAATTCATAACTGGAGCGTACGTTCGAGCGAGACTTGGTAAAGCAAATGAATTTACTCTTCTCCGGATTTAATTCCATCTTATTTCTGCACGCCCAGTTCCATAAACAGTTAAGATCGTTCTGTAAAACATTTTCGTCCTCAGACGAGCCAATACTCCTATTTATTATGCAATCGTCGGCGAAAAGTCTAACTTTTGATTTCAATCCAATTGCAATGTCATTAATGAACGCTAAGAATAGCAAAGGCCCTAACACACTCCCCTGGGGGACCCCCGAGGTTACATCGGCTTTCGATGAATATTTGTCTCCTATTCTGACTGTTTGAGTGCGCCCCGTAAGAAATTCTTTTATCCACAGGATTATTCGATGATCTATTCCCGTATCTGACAATTTGACAATTAAAAGGCCATGTGGAACAAGATCAAATGCCTTAGAAAAATTAATATTATTGCGCCGACCCTACTCCCTTCGTCTAATGAATCTGCTATGTCCTGACAAAAAGCAATTGTCTGGCTGTCGCACGAATACCCAGGACGAAAACCGTGTTGATTTTGAAATAGCCAATCAGTTTTATTCCAAACTCGTCTAATATACTCCGCGATTATGTGTTCCATCTGTTTGCATACGACTGATGTCATACTTATAGGCCTGTAATTGTTAACAATCCTTCTGTCTCCTCCCTTGTGAATCGGCACTTCGACTGCCTCTTTCCAATTTTGAGGAATCATGCTATTATTTACAGTAACCTCCATTATGCGCGCAAGGTACGGAATCATGGCTTCACCTCCCAGTTTTAGTATTTCTCCTGGTATTCCATCAGGACCTACTGATTTATTTCTCCTAATTTTTGCATTTCGTTTCCTAATAATTCCTCCATCGATTCGAAAGGTTTCTATTACGGGTGTTGTTTCACTTACTAGGGTTTGATCCTTCGGCTTGAAAACAGATGAATAATGTCTGTTTAAACCAGCCGCCTTTTCACTGTCATCTGTAATTAACGAACCATCTGGAATCGCTGGAATACTTTCTTTGTTCCCTTTCTTATGTCTCACATACTTGAAGAAATTTTGCCAGCAGGTCAATCGGTCGCTTAGAATTGATTTTAGGTAATTTTCTTGGGTATGTAACTTTAATGCTAATAAGTCTTTAGATAATTGTAGAAAATTATTTTTCTGATCCTTATTTATATTACGTTAACTATACGCTGTCCTAACCTGCCTTTTCAGTCGCCTCACTTCTTTGTTATAGTACACAGGATCCGAATGGCACCGTAGTTTCTTGGTAGGCACGAATTTTGCTAAGCATTCAGAAATAATGTTCTTAAAATTTGACCAGATCTGTTCTACTGTACATCCGCTAGAAGCCCAAGCCGGAAAATTGCTTTTCAAGTATAATTGCATGTTTGTGACGTTTGTTCGAGAAAACTGAAAAAATTCTCTTTCTTTTACAAGATCATTTCGTTTACCCTCTCTGCACATTTTTAGGAGGACTCCTTTGTGATCGCTAATTCCAGGAATTACCTCGCAGGCAAGAAGTTGGTCTACCGGTCTAATAAGGAAAACGTCCAGTAAAGCATTATCGCGGGTCGGACCTCCGCAGCTGCTCGGTTCGGATTCCCGGGAGGCACACAACATCCATGTGCTTGTTGACATTGCCTACATGTCGCACTATCGAGTCACCAATAACGAGAATGGATTTTCTCGCAGCGGGTTCATACAGCGGGGGAAGACCACAGCCGCCTACCGAGAAAGAATGCACTGCACATACGAGACTAATGACCTGAGTAGTTGGTATGCCCGGAAACACTAACAATCAATCAATCAATTGAAGATGACAGTAATAAACTATGTTTCATTAACTATAATTTAGACAGTTCAATATAGGGAGAGTATATCATTCCTCGTAAAAATGCACCATTATTTAATTGTGCATTTTTTGTTAGTCAGAATTAAACAATAAATTGTTAAATAGGCCACTGCTTTAAAATTTTGCTTAAGAGTCACAATTAGCATAAACTATTAAAAATCAAAGTATGAAAATATGTCTGTAGATAGAAGTGCACAGAAGAACATAATCAGTGAATTATGGGGCTTGTAGTTAAAAATACTAGACATTGCCCACCCAATTATTTATCAGCAGGGATCATTGCATTAGATTTCCAGGCATTGAATGTATCGTCACTGTGCGTTGGCAAGCTGCTCCCCTTCCCGTAAATTTATCTATCCCCGCTTTACTTGCACTCTCACCGCACTCGCGGGCAGACGTCGGCCCTTGAGTGCAGAATGCTCACAGAAGCAAGGGTTATGCAGGCCTGTCATAAAGTAATCCTTTTTTCTTTTTTTCTTTCTTTTTTTCTTTTTTCTTTTTTTTCTTTTTGAGAAGAATAATTGCAATTGATGAAATCGCCATGCATACATAATTGCAAAATACATTCTAGCTCCTGTTGAAAATTGGTTTATGGTTCATAATTGCAACGAAGGAAAAGTGCGCATTTGTCTTCAGAAATACCTTCCGATGAGAGTTATTATTTGAAATGAAGACCCGAGTAAATACTAGAGATCTCTCGCAACTGCTTTATTTGTTGAGAAAATACGCAAAGAACGTACTTAAATGCACAACTTCAAATTTTTCTGAAGGATTGAGGAAGAAAAGGAGGGAAAATAAGCGCATTAGAAAAATATTGGATGATGCTAAAATTAAGCTATCTATTTCTGGAATGAATGTTCTTACTAATAATAAATCCGAATTCAAAACATCTCACATTTGAGGAAAGTTAAAAAAAGAGTAATTCTTCTAATTGAAGGGCTACCTTGAATAAGTATGTAATGAACAAAATAAATGAAGATGGGATTGAAGTCGAATAAAGGAATAATATGAAAACTCTACTTCCTGATGTATTCTATTTTTTCAATAGTGTAATAATTCTGTAGTTATTTGTAGTAAATATAACATTCCGTGAACATAGGATGTAACATCAATCATGATGGCCGACTACATGTCCTTAGGCGGTTAGAACATATTAACGAAGGCCATAGGCGTAAAATAAATAAAGATATCTAGAAGGACCTAAAAATAAAATGCCTCAATGATAATGATGAAGAGAGTACCACGAGAAAAGGCACAACCTAACGTGCAAAACAGCCTTCTACTGAGGTACGCGGGAACAAATCAAAAAGGGAGTAGCGGAGTGAAGAAATATCATTTTATTAATACTGCTTAATAATTTAGTTTTCAGAATATTACATGCAAATATGGTATATGAAGTTACATTACACACCGTTCGTTCTGATCAAAGTTCTATATAAAATTATAATTTTATCTCAGTTTTGAGGTGTAACTTCAAATCAATGTCAGGATTAATTGAAGGTTTCTAATAGTAAAGTCTATTAGTGCTTAGAGATTGGTGCAAGTGGCGCGTATATACACGCAATTTCGTACCCCAAATTTGGGATATCTACGCAGATGGATGGCGGGTGGATAGATGGAATTATATGTGTCACGCATAACTGCCAGATTAGAAGCATTTGAGCTGAAACTTGGTAAATATGTTAAGAATAATATATAATTGTTTCGTTCCTGGAAAGATTGAAATATATAAATTTTGCCGGTACTTTACATGAACTCCCTGTTACACTTTCAGGCTATCTAAAAATTGGTGCAAATGTTATCTTTATTTTTTTAATCGAATAGTGAAAATAAGTATAATAGAGATACGATTCCCATTAAAACATATGAAATGTTGAAAATTTAAAAAAAAGTTGCATTCACTTAAAAATTAGCAAGAATTGTTTTTAACTTTGCAATTTCCTCTATACTAGTACAAAGAGGCAGTAAAATTTAAATATTTGTCGATTTATTATTCCGCCTTCGATACTGAAGTCGTAGATTTCTTTTTCAATAAAATGTATCCCTCAATTTTGTATCTTTAAATTATGTCATGCACTTTTTATAAACATGAATAGCTGTTGAGTAATAAGAGAGAGGAAAATGATTCGGAACGCCGCGCATTCCTACTAATTTTTTTTTGTGAATGGGGCACTGTGGGAGTTCGCACTGGATATCTGTGCACTGGACGAGTGTTGGCTCGTATTTCAACGGTCGTAGCGTGCACAAATATTTCGTGCGAACTCTACACGGAGACATGTAAGCGGGAGCACAAACATTTAAATTAATATTTTTCATTATTTGGGGTAATCTTAATTATTTTGGCGAGAATTATCATTTCATTCACTTAGGAACGCGCAAGAAATTGATTTAATTTTGATAATTCCATAACTCGCGCTGTTACAGGGGCAAAAGATATATCGCCATTTTTCTAGCAGTAATAGTTACTTAATCTATAATAACGTAGCCATGCGCATAAATACTCATAAAATATTGTGTATAACATTTGAATGAAGTTGCATTATCGCTTTTGGACATGGATTTACAGATAATTTCATGAAATATATCCTACAAACATTTCATCTTTTCACTTTAAAATTGTTGTTTTCTGAGGTATATCCATATTCCGAGTTCCTTCGATTATGATTATAATTTTATTTCAAGCAAAAATTACGCGAAAACAAATTCATAATATCAAAAGATTCAAGAGCATTTTCAAAAGATGCCATTTATATTACAGTATTTGACTGTATATAACGATATTTTTGTTACCGTCTCTATCCGAAAACAATTGATTGGTTTTTTAAATGTCTTTTTTTAAAATTTACTATACATCGAAAATATTCATATTTTCGAAAAATTGTTTATGGCCTTATTTAAAGATCTGTATTTGAAAAACAGATTTCATTAAAGACATTCATTACTATCTTTAAGATTGTAGTTGTAGGAAGTCCAAAAATATTATTTACATAATTTTGAAATATTCAGAGAGTTTAACGAAAATGAGACATGCGTTACTTACTAGGCGTCCTTTGCTATACCCGATAGAAACATTTAATCTAAATATTTTGAGCTATATTTTAAAGAAATTGAAATTGTTAAAGTTTCAGTTAAAATACCCCGAAATATCGGTTTCAAATTCTCAGTACTCATTGCATAGCCAGGTTGATAAGGGAAGAACAATTTTCGAGAAAGTCGTCTGACCGGTTTAAGTACTAGTGGTGACCGCAGGCTGACAGATGAATGTTTTCCCGTACACCTTGGTACCAATTTTTCGATAACAAGGATCCAAAATGACTTGACGTGAATTCTGACTTCACTAAAAATTTGAGAATGTAGTTTACTTGTTATAGGAGCAAGATTTAACAACATTTTCAGGCATCACAATATATTTTAGTGTCAAAAAATCGCCTAGCGGCAACATCTCAATACTTTCTCCTTAATATGTATGTACGATGTAGGCGGAAAAGTAAAATAAATCTATATTTCTGATGGAACAATTCTTTTATGAGAGGAAATTTTAAAATTCAAACCTGTTAGACCAGTTATGCGTAATTTTAAATTAGACAACCTACCATATGTATCGTAAAAAAGGGGCCATGCATGTACCAGGCGAAGTACCAGCGGCGCATGTACCAGCGGCCTGAAGTGAAGCGGTGCCGTTTCTAAGGGTCGGAAATAAAACGAAACGCTCCTGTGCACGCGGCAATCGCACCCATCCGCTGAGTCGTAAGTCGGCGGGGTCTGTTTCAGTTAACGGGGCCCTTGGAGGAGAAGCGAAGAACGTCTCAATTACGATCCAGCGAAACTCTTCTACGGCGGAGGGGGACAACGGGGCATGTGCACGATGAAGGCGGCGGCGTGTCTGGGAAGGGGAGGGGGCGCGCTCATCGCTCGTGTCCACCGCGCGCGCGGCCATGTGGGTCAGGAGGTCAGGCGGGGCGGGCGGGGGGACCGCGAAAGGGCCGTGCTGTCACGTGCCGTCGTCTCCCCGCCCCCTTGGCCGCCGAGGGACCTCTTGCTGCTTCTCGGGCGTCTTCCCTCGACAGCCGTCGCCGCCCGGCGCCCAACCTCCCCGCTAAGCAGCTTTACTTGGAGCATCTGCCGTCCCGCCCTTGCAGCCTCTCTGCCTCCAGCGCGCGGCGAGCAGCGCGCCGGGGCGACCTCTGCAGCTCTCAACGGCTGTGCAGCGGCGCCGACGCGCCCGCCCACGCATGTCGCCAGATGGCTCACACTCAGCCGCCGCGCCGCACCGGCTGGGATTAGATTGCGTGCTATTAGGCACCGCATTTCGGGTTAATCGTGTTGAGGGATGAAGCTAAATTACAATTACGCTTATCCTTCATGTACAATAAGTAAGTTTTTTATTCGTCCTTTGACTTCCACGAATCAATAAGACCAACTTTGCCATAAGCCTAACCAATTAGGATCAGCGCTTCAAAAATCTCAACAAAATACAAATATCCCTAAACCAATTCCTACATACCATCACTAATGCACTCTAGTTCATATCAAATGACCAATTATTAGATATTGAATTAAACCTCGAACCCATCCTACAACAATTTGCAAACCTCGCTAGCGCAGCAGCACGCGTTCACCCTACATGAAATAATTTACGCATAGTGTCGCTTAAGAAAGCCCTTAAGAACATAAACCCGCCCTATAAATCTTCTCCACACACGTTTCAAATGAGGTAATACTACCTCTTCTGAATCAAGGTTGACCGAAACAGTAGCCAAAACCTCTGAGCTCAATATCTCAATACAATTTGTTACGCGCCACTGTCCAACTCAGAGTTACCCCTTGTTCTACTGCGCACAAATAGACAAAGGCATATAAAAAACAATGAGATGCTATTGTATCCAGGTCAAGAGGGGAGAGATATACGGCTGTACAAAGACTCGATTTTTGTAGAATTTTCCCGAACAAAGTTAAAATAGCGAATGCAAACATGGCTGGCGATCACATGGAGTCCAATAAGCAAGAGAATGATTGTGATTTGAGATAAGAGAAGAAATGGAGAAGGCTAAGAGATGTAACAGATTCAGACTTGGAGTACAGTTTGATACTGCAGAAAGATTCTGGGAGACGTAGAGCGAGGAATTTCGCTGTGCTAATTTTTGCAAGCACGTTTTACATTTAGTGACATTTGCATTTAGCTTGTCGCATATACGCTCCGGTGTCGTGTGACGACTAGAAGCATATAAGAGGCACACCAGATACGTGCAAGCCTTAAAAACACGTTATCAAGTATGACGATCTTGCGACTCACTCTTGTACCTGGTCCCCGCTGGCTGACCTGACCCCTGGAGCACAGTGTCTCCATACGATGACCTCACTCATCATTAACCTAGTGTCGGCTAGTGGGATTTTCCTCAACCAGGTATCTCCCACCAGCGGGGTACTGCTCCAGCCGATACAAGGTATAAGATCCCGACCGGTCTCCCGGTATGTGTTGTGGTGCACTGCACGTTAGTGTAAGTGTGTGTAAAGAGTGAGGATAGGACAAGAAAGAGAAAGGAAAGGTGGCGCACGGTCCGTGGCCTGTTTCTTGGGGTATTGCTCCGGTATTGGCCTGGTGTTGATTGGGGAAACCACAGAAAACTACCGATCAGAGCAGCAGGCCTCTGGAATTCTCCTCCAGACAGCGACTGAATCCGACCTAGCTGACAAGCTAGTATCTAAAATATTGCCACTGTTGGGACACAAACCTAAGCCCTTCCGGTCAGAGGCGCTGCAGTGACATCACTGACTCAGTTATTCAAGGCGCTGCCCATTAAAAATTGACTCTTAAATTACGATGGCAGCCGGCAGTAATTATCCAAATGAATGAATAATAATACGCATAAATACTTCATTTTTGCGTATTATGAGATAAATGTCAAGGTTGGGGTAAGGTTTTCGTTGAAAGTGGAAATGCAGAAATCACATGTTCATTAGTTCATGGGATCAGAAATTAGCGTTTCTAAAAAAAGTGGTAGAAAAAATGGGACATTTTTAAATCTAGAACTACAGTTTAAATCCTCGAAGATGTTTCTAAGAGTTTTTTGAGCGGAATGAATTCTTACAAGACATTTTAAAAGATTTATTAAGGCTACAAGCACCGGCAGAAGTCAATTTTTAGTATTTTACACTTCTCTGCCTCATATTTCTTTCGATCCTCACATATGACTTCTGGAGTGCAAACAGTCATTTTAAAAAACACAAAGCGTTTCCCGCGAAACACAATTCCGACGAAAATTTAGATAAGGGACTTCTTCAAACGATAACTCTATAACTATTGCACTTTCTTCTACAAACGTAAGTGACCTTTCGTTGAGCACTAATGTTTAAATGAAGTAGCACATACACGTATGATGTTGAAGGAAAAGTTTACTAGTGATAAAAATATAATTTCAGTAGAAAATCGAAGTCAGTTCAGCTTTAAAGCGGATGTATTGAAGTTTGTATTCCATTTTGTCGATTCAGAGAACGCACCGTATGTACCCTAAATTCTGGAGATGTATGCCAAAGCAACGGCGCATCGCGTTCAAGCGGGAGCAGAGCGGGGGTGGAGGGGGCGCATTGAGCCCCTGCGCCTGAAGATCAGAAATCACCGCGACTACTCCCCCGCCCCCGCCCCCCTCCCCCAGCGCCGCCGACAGCCTCCAAGGCGGAGGCTCCCAGGCGGATGCTATAAAACCTTCAAAACTCCAGAGCTGTTCTTGCGCGATGCCGCTGCGCGCGCATGCCGAGACGGCACGCTCTCCTGCGCCCTCCGCCCCCTCCGCCCTCCGCCCTCCGCCCTCCGCTCTCTACCCTCCGCCCTCCGCTCTCTACCCTCCGCCCTCCGCTCTCTACCCTCCGCCCTCCGCTCTCTACCCTCCGCCCTCCACCCTCCGCCCTTGCCCCCTGCCCTCCCCCCATGCTCCACCCTCCACCCGGCGCGCTCGCGCTGCTTACGCGACCCCAGATGAAAATGTTATTACTTCCCGGACGCGCCCTCTGGTGGCATCGGCGCCGGGCCCGCGGGGTGGGGCGCGGTGGCATCAGGGGTGAGTCAATGTCATGGTGGCGAGCTGTGGCAAGACGAAGTGAGAAGTGGGGCACGGGAGGTACGGGGAGCGTCGGTCGGTGTGAGGCGATGTAGGGTAGAAACTGGTCGGGTGGGGAAAGGCAGTTAGGTCGAGGCCAGGTGAATGATGGGCGCAGAAAAGGAACGCTGCTCAACGGACGGTGTCGAGTGGGTCATGTTGTTCATTTGAGAGCTACGTGGCCGGACAGGGCCGCGGAGCAAGTTTAACTCATAGGCTTAATTCAGAATGGTGAGAAAAGTGAGACCGTCGAATGATTACGATCTATTTTGTGTTTATGGCCATATTTAGAAGTGAATTCTATCGTTACGGTTTTAGATATTAAGACTGAAGGATATAAATATGTGCGAGTTATTGAAGACATAAATTACTTTATAAGCCTTTATGGGATAGTGTCATATAGTATGTACGAGTAGCAGATTTTATAAAAAAATTGTACAAATAATTCAAGGGTCACTGGACAAAAAAAACCACTCAAATATATAACGATGATTTTAGTCAAGTTTTAGAAGTATATATTTTAAAGGCAATTCGACCTCATTTGTAAGGTCCTCTTCTCTTTCTGACATGGCGATGTTACAAAACAATACTTTAAACAAACAATAATGCAATATTTTTAATATAAATAATTTTGTAGCGGAAAATGTAGATTTTTGTCCAAATTAAGTCACAATTCTTTTCAAGCGTGCTGCGACCTACAATTTAGTAGTAATTCTGATATCAAAGAGAGTACGTCCCGACTGGAATGTATACGGAGAAATGACGTTCTGTTCCACATGATGTCGATGATTTGTTTACGAGGAAGGAATATGTGAAATCATTCTACACACACGCATTTTAAGGCTTACATAAACATAATTATATGTATAAAATTTGCCTGACTGTAGCAAGCGAAAAAGGGGGCAATGTATTTGCATTAATGGCTTGCAGTTTGTAGAATTAAACATCAAGCCGTTAGGCTTGTTGGTAATGTTTCGCTCGTTTCCATTGACTTAGCAGAACAAATGACATTATTTGATATTAGTATGCACTCTGAGTTCATTACGTTTGTGTATGCTAACATCACTGTTGAACTGATCACAACAATTTATATAGCTTCACAGTATTCATAAATGTGTTGCAGGACGTCTCTTTTGAGACACAGACACACAGGAAGAAGTACATAAAAGAACTCAGACTGAAAAGAGATATGATACAAAATTACAAACTCCATGAATACGACGATATTACGTGTTCAGTCTTGGGTTTTAAAAACATTCAATAAAATAACATATCTTACATGTTCAGCGATAACATAAAATGAGGACGAAAAGTATCATGTGAAGGACTTGACGTAGAAACAAGATGAACAACAAGAGACATAACATGTCTCCCGCTTCTCGTAAACGATCATATCTCGATTTTGGTCGAAGTATCTCGTATTGTTACGAAGTTGCCCTAATCCCTTCGTAAATATGAACCAGACAAGTATTAACAAGATAAGTCACGCATTCTCCAAAATCGAGATACTAGCATTTATGAAGGGCGGCAGGGTTGTTGAGGCTAGCTTTGTTATTGCTTCAAGCCCTTCATATATTTAAGCGTTAATGGCAAGCCAACGAAACTGCGAAGAGAAAGATGGTGTTGTGTTGCGTGAAATACAAACACCGCGAGAGAGGGGCTGTGGGAAAGTGGGTGGGAGGATGGGAGGGGGCGGCGTGGGACCGCCAGACAAGGAAAAGTCATGCGCTGTCGGGTGACGGGCGTTGTAGAGGTGCCTCGTAAAACACAGAGCACAGTGACCCGAGGGGGCGAGCTGCGTGGAGGCGGGGAGGTGTGGAGTCGTGGAGGGGCGGGGTTATGGGCGCCGCGGTGCAGCGTGTCTCCACGCGGCCGGGGGCGAATTAAAAGCGCGCGCTGAGCACGTGGCCGCCCTTGGAATAAGAATGTGGCCGCTCATTCGCCAGGGGCGGGCAGCAACGCGCAGATTGCGCCGGGCAGGCGCGCTCCCCCAGGGCACGACGCTCTCGCGCTATTTCTCTACACTTGTGGCGCAACAACAGCATTTTTGTCATGGTAAAATATTATGATTTTGTAAGTTCTATTCAACTAATACTTCAGACATCTCCTGATATACACTTTAGAAAACCAACCGTGGATTATTCGAACTATAACAGCTTAAAGTTTAACATTTTTAATGAAAATGGCAGATGCGTACACAATTCAATGAAATTTTCTCCATTCTTACAAAAAACTTAATTAAATGAATTAACAGAAAACAAAGGAAATAGTTCTGGAGTATATATTGCTTAGTTTTTTGTGGGAAATTATCAGGAGTTTATGCTAAAACTACACATATTCTGAAACAAAAACCATAATTGTTCAGGCATGCAAGCTACTTATAAAATTAATTATATTTATTTTGACACGCACATCAATGCAATCATTTCTGTAAAGCGTTTCGCAACTGCATTTTGCAAATAACCTCATACAAGAACCACGGTTCTTGGAATTGCATCCACGCCTCGCGTTCCCAGAACCAACCGTTCCTCGCGCGTGGTGACACAGGCTGCTTGAGGCAATAATGCCACTTCAATACTTTAAAACTAAAACTGGCATTGTAATTTTCAGAGTTAAAAAATGCCAAATAGTTCTATAATTCATTTCATTAGTTAATAACAATAACTTCAGTTCTTTAATTACAATATATTTGTAAGAAGCGTTCCCATTCGCTGGGACCACAAAAACGCGCGAAGCCAGCGACCTACACAAGCGCACCACCGTTCGGCTAGCCAGTTCGAGAGAAGCCTTCGCCACGAACACTCAGTGTCACGCGAAGCTCGCACTCATTGCATAACTTCTTCACATCGCAATGCACGCAGTAAACGCGTGTTCAAGATTGTTGCATAAGTTAGTGCAGTAGTTTAGTGCATTGTACAATGTGCTGATTAATGTTATTTTAATAGCCAAGCTACAGCATAATGGCATTTTGCACTCCTGTGTCTTGCTACCTCGCGGCCATTTCGTGCCTTCTTCACTTCCGCTTCCGAGGTTTTCCCCAACCAATTGTCTCGCACCAGTGAGGTACCACTTCACCCGGGACCAACTCTAAGCCTGCAACTGGTCTCCTGACATAACATACGTCATGTAAATGTGTGTAAGTGAAGGGAGGATAAGACAAGGAAAAGGAACGAAAGATTGCGTGGGGCCCGTTGTTCGTTTGTTAGGGTGCTGTTTCGGTATTCACCTGGTGTTGATCTCGAAAAAGCTAGGAAAATTATCGATCAGAGCAGACGACCACTAGCGCCAGAGCAACCGGTCACCAGACAGCGGATGAATTCGTCCTACCTTCGTAGCTTTTATTGAAAACCCTGCCACCGCCGGGACTCGAATCCTAGAACCTTCCAGTCAGTGGCATTTTTGGAAAAATTTTGAATATATTAGAGGCTTATAAAGTACACCCAAAATATATCAAAAGGATAAAAGAAATGAATCTAGTTACGATAATATGAATCAGATCGATAAGGGAAAATCTATTTTCAATTCAAGTCATACCGTATTTTCTGTGGTGACGCTCAGGCCATCTGACCTGCTTTTCCGCGTTACCACGGAAATTCCGGTACGCTCTTTTCACCGTTTAACAGAGAATCACTCTCGCGACAAAACTGGCGATTGTAATTTGGCTCAGAGGCTTCTTTTAGGCTTGAGTTTCTTTTCTTCGTCTCCTATGGAATGCGTACGAAGGATTTATTTGCCCTTAAAAATCGACAGCTTTGATCGGGTTTGAACCTGCAAACTTGGGAATAACAGTCCTACACGCAAACCATTACACCACCAAAGCCACATTATGGTGTTTGAATAACACTTGCATCAAAACCGAGTTGTGTTGTTCTCAGACGGAGGGACGGACGGGTAGACTGGCAGACGTACGGCGAGACGTTAAAAAACGTTTTTGGTATCACGGACCTTTAAACCGTCTATTTCTGCAAAAATCTCGACATCGACATCTTGAAGCATTACATAACTTTTTTATACTACGTATACGAAAAATATAAAGCGTTGCAGCAACTTCGAAATGGGTCGAGTAATGCTAACACAGACTCGAGCAAAGGGGCATTTTCACACAAAAAAGGCAAGCAGCTGTTGAAAAAGGAAAACTACAATCATAAAAAAGTTCCTCGTACAATGCGCTTGAAATTCTCACGAAGTTTACACATTATGTTTTCACGGCCGTTGTACATAATCCTCTTTCTCGGTCCTTCACTGTACTGATTGTGCTCTGAATTCCAACGTTGGCGCTCTATCTGTCAACTTGTATCAGCATCACCTGCTGCCACATTTGCACGCACAAATATAGCTGAGAATTTGCACGTACGTGAAGCCACGCGTCCGTGCAACTGAGAACAAAACGTTGCATGTTCAGCACTTGAAACTACTTTTTTTAATATCACGCGAACGTGCAGTGAGAAAAATTGCATTAACAACTGTAACCCCTTTTTATTCTGGTTTGTATAATAATTTAATCTCAACTTTCCCTTGCTACAGGACACCAGTGTTGCGAAGGAGTTCATAGTTTTGACATGAAGAGATTTAAGTACGGTACATTATCAACTAAACAAACTAAAGAAGAAGAACAAGCAATCTTAATTGAGGAAGTAGAAACGTGTAGAAACGATCTGTGAGCGAGAGAAGGCACACAATCAACCTGAGATGAAATAGTTTTGAGCGTCAGTCGTACTGTAATAAAATATTCTTCCGATGTGTTGCCGTTGTTTAGGCACGTCACTGAAGTGTGGATGTGTGTCAACTGTCTACCGTGGTAATTTATAACATAATTTCCTGCGTCTCGGCGATTGTATCGCAAAGTTTGAACAAACGGAACAAGATAGGGAACAGTTTTCTGAATACCAGATGCCAATATATCCGCGATCGCAAAGCCTTGCGTGCTCCTGGCCTGCGTGTATTCATAACCTGCGTCGATTAAAATTTTCTTCTAAATACGTTCAGAAAAGATATAATACTGTGATTAGGACGGAGGGAGAGGCCAATGTAAAGCAAACGGTGGTAGCACCGAAGCATGTCACGCGGTGGTGACACCGTCAAGCATGTCTTTGCGATGTTTGCTACGTATGTAATGGCACGTGGAACTTCTAAATCATCATCGCTTGGGAATCGCGGGGCTGTTCTAGTGAGATGATTGATTCTTCGTGATTATTCGTGACGTTCAGGGACTGCGAAACGCAAAGTTATGCATATGATTCTGGAGGATGATACATATGTAGTATGATGCTGTAATTAGTGGTTACAAAAATTCATTGTCAATTGTACAGGTTTCAACACAGATCAAGACGAAGCATGGCACGCGAAGGCCTCTGATTTCTACGACAGACTTTGAAAGAGCCACACTCCACCCTGAGGAAGACACGGCGAGTCGATGAATCCTCGGAGATTGATTGGCTATTTCGTTTTTCCGGGCGCGTTAAAAGCTATCTTCATTAATGCCGTAAGTGTAGTGCACGGCAGGTGTCGATGTTCTTTCCTCGCTGGATGGCGAGATTTGGTACTGACCTATCAAACGGGTTGCGATCTTCTTCCCATCCAGGCGTATCCCACCATCGGGGCACTGCCCCAGCCAGGACAAACTCTAATTTCCCGACTGGTGTGGTAGTATGTATGTGTAAGTATGGAGTAAGGATTGGACAAGGATGAGGAAAGATCACGCGCTCTCCCTGGACCATGTATTAGGATCCTGCTCCTGAATTTGCTTGGTGTTGATCGGAGAAACCACCTTTCAAAGCATCCAGCTGCTAGAATTCTCCTCCACACAGCAACTGAATTTGACCTAGCTGACAAGCTTGTGTCGAAAAACCTGTCACCGAACCTGGTCTCGAACCTGGTCTCGAACCCAGGACATCCCGGTCAGAGGAACTGCAGAGACATCAGCTGATACCCTGAGCCATCTCTCCCGGTACGGAGATCGTCAGATCCGTGTATACGAAACAAACAGTAGTTATACCGTGGTCAGAGGACTAATTGTGGTGGTTTAATTAATAATATTTAATAATAAACTGCTTACCCCAATCTTTTCTAGAATTAAGAAAACGGTAAAATGGATCAGAAAAATAAATAATTAAAGTGTTGGCGAGAACATTTTTAAGACTACTAAAATTGTAGCTTTAATAAGGGGAATAAAATATATAATATATTTGAATACATATGCTGAACATATGGAAAACAGGAATTCATCAAACCGGTTTCTTTGACCGTGTGCCAATGACTAAAACCGTGTTCTGTAATTGAATACCTGTATTAATACCAACAGAAAATGTATTGTTATAGATATATTTGTGTGTAAAGAAGTTATTAGTCCTGAAAATTGAAAATGGGTATTTACATACGCGCTGCACCACTCAGTGAGACGAGAGCACATGTTCACATTGTGCCTAATGGACTGTAATCTGTTACAGGAAGTTTGCCGAGTTCGCAATCGATGGGAATAAGCACACATCCGCACATGCAGGAGCGTCGGGGTAGCTTCGCCCTTGCTCTCAGACAATCTATTTTTGGGTAGGGAGTGAGGCAAGTAGGTCGTAGAATATTGAGCTCGTGAAATATATAATTCGTTCGTTAAGGAGATTGAGTTATCGCATTAAGAAGACACGACAAACTCGATGAAATGAACAACAAACATTAACTTTATATATTCAACTCATAAATAACTATGTAATAAATTCCAATAAACTCTATAACTCATGAATACAACCTAACAGATTGATCATAATTTGTAAAGTTAATCTGACCGTCGGCAAAATATCATATTTGCATAATATTATCGATAAACTTCAAATACATAGAGCATTGGGTAACAATAAAAAATACTTAAAACTATTTCGAAGATGAAATGTATTTCGTGGATTTTGATAAGGGTATGATTTTGGATGTCGTTTCCTATTGATATACATTTTACAACACACTATTTTATTTTCAAAAATGACGTGAGTCAGTCAACATTGCATCGAAAACCGCAAAGCGTTCTGTCCTAGAATGTATACTTTGAATATTTTAGTACTTGCGGTCCTTTCCGCAGAGACACAAACGGTGACGTCATTTTTTTCAAGAACTAGTTCATTATTTGAGATGTTGTCTCAATTGCACAACTGTTCTCTACATCGGCCGATACGAAAATAAGGTTTTAGGACGATAATGGACAGGCATAGCTAAGGGAAAGCAGAATTCCAAAAAGCGGTTACACATGACGTTTTCAATTTGTTTTGTAAACATCTAATAAGAGCTAAAAATGAAGTTATCACTTAGGGTTAAGAAATGTTCTAATAATGAAAGTCGTAAACGAGAAAACAGTAACTTCTTACTTAAAGACTAGGAGTGTAGATTTTGACTTATTTATAATTCTCAATACTCTCAATTCTCTCAACACTTGAATTTTTGTAACCAGCATTAAATCAACTTTCTCCTGTCGGCTGTTCTGATCGATAGTTTTCCATGGTTTCTCTGACCAACACCAATGTCGGAGCAGTACCCTAACATTCTGGCCACGGACTGCGAGCGATCTTTCCTTCCTGTTCCTTGTCTTATCCTCGCCCTTTGCTTACACACACATTTTCGTGCACTACCCTACCACACATGGCAGGAGACCAGTCGGGAGCTTAGAGCTTGTCCTGGCTGTGGCGGTGCCTCGAAGGTGGACGAAGCCTGGTTGGGGGAAAACGCAAGCCGATGAGTAGGTTAGCACCCGAACACGCTATCTAGAGGGGGAGGATCACTATCGTTTATATTTTTAAAATTAATAACAACGAAAATGTACTATGGAATTGCACATGTGCAACACATTATAGAGTATAGAACTCTGTAATAACTAACAGAAGAAAGATATAATCGTCCACAATAATGTATAATAATTTTATAAATTATTACATTTACAGAGTTAACTTTCGGGAAAAACACTTTTCCCATCTTTTCAAAAGA
The DNA here is from genome assembly GCA_038098605.1 of Gryllus longicercus. Lineage (NCBI taxonomy): Eukaryota > Metazoa > Arthropoda > Insecta > Orthoptera > Gryllidae > Gryllus > Gryllus longicercus. Next base: position 418,916 of record JAZDUA010000782.1, read on the forward strand.
TGGCTGCCACCTAGTCGAACCCAGCATGTTTTTCAGTTTTCGTATTTTTTCCGACCATGATGTTAACATTTGTAAGTGGTCCACGTTGCTTGGGTAAGACCCACTGGAAATGAGAAATGTGTTTTCCCAAAAGTGAACTCTGGAAATGAATTAATTAATAAAATTATTATACCTTCTCCCATTATGGATTAACATAAGATATCTCTTACTAGGGTTATTCTGTTGAATATTTGAATGTGTAGGTACATGTATTTTCTTGTATTACCATGATTGCATTCCGTTGCTGCACTATAATAATGGTGAGTAATGATGAATTTCTCTTAGCATATGCAAATGGTTTCTTAGAGTCTCGTAGCCATGTCTGGTAGATTAAAGTATCTGTCTGTTTTCTGTGATTTTCAGTCCACCAACGCAAAAAATCGTATGCCAACGACAAAGTCGTATTTCTTTTATGCATGTCTTGTATGATTAGGTGGACGGCAATGGTTTAAGAGGTTCCTTTGCACTATCATGAATGAAACTCAACTCGCAGATAGACATACCGACATATATTTGAAGAAATACATTGTCACTCTATCCAAACATAAACGTTTAAAACACCCTGATTTTGGGTAATTCTGTATGAGTAATTGTATTTCTGACCTGCGTACAGGTTGTTCTATTTACGGCTGGTTTAATGAACATGTACTACTTTATGTGGAGAAAGTATTAGTTATTTACTGAGAATAAATACCAATTTGTGTAATAAGGCAGTAACAAAACGGGGAAACTCAAAGTGATTTCCGAAATCCACTGTTTTTTCCATTTGTTTTTACTTTATTGTTATTCGTAAATATATTCTTTGCAACACTTTTGGAAGTGAATTATGATGATTTGAAACTAAATAATTAGACAAAGAGTGACTTCGTAGTACATATATTTGTGTCATACGTTTTTAGGTATGTGTTATTGAAATGCAAATAGATGCATACTTTGACACTTTCTATAAATTGGTTACTGTGTTAACTTCGCATCGTCCTGAACATATACGCTGTAACACATCACTATGTCTGCACCAGGATAATTGCCCATTTAAGGAATAGATTTGTGTGGTAAATGACCACCTTGCTCCGCAGACAAACATTCTTGTTTTGTTTTTCTCTGAACTATAATGTATTGTTATGTTGATAGCTACTTTCGGGGATACTATGCCCCGTATTTATGTTTGCCCCATTACATCGTTAATGACAGCTAATGGCAGCTTGGCATATCTCATATGTTGCGTCCAGCGCAAACATTGGGTGATGGTAGTCCAGAAAATCAAATAGAGATGTACTCTGAAGGGATTATAGTATTACATGATAAATCATTATTGCTCCCCCTCCATTTGATTTTGAAGAGACGTTGTGGGTTTAACGTTGGATATTTAATAATTAACATTGTAAGAGAGAAAAAATATTATTACTTAAGAATATTATCGACTAATATTTTGATTTATGGGAATAATTCTCTGTCAAATCAGCCTTTTTAAAATAACTTAACGTGATGAATTTACCACTAAGACATTGCTTTGTTTAATAATATAACATCTTTGGAAAATGTTCTTGTTTCAGGCTCTTTTTTGAAGATTTCAGTGTGGTACATTGTAAGTACAAGCTCACGCGTGGCGTTCTGCTTAACGAATGGACGTAAGATAACGTCTTGTGCGCAATCTTCAGCAACTAATGAAAATAATATACAAATATATTTCCCAAATGTAGCGAGGTCATAGTGATACGGTCAGCGTCTCTCGTCAACTCGATACATTTCATCCGCTTTTGAAACGCACGCGGGCCACACGGAGGAGAAACACGTAGCAATATACGAAGTTACGGTGCACGTCGGCGGCATTTGTCAGGCGTCGCGGCGCCAAGACGCGGGAAGGCGCGGGGCGGTGGCTGGCGGCCGGGGCCGGCAGAGAAACAGGTGCGAGGCGGCGGTGAAACGAGCGCGCACACGCCCCCGCACACGAGCGCGCGATCTGCGCTAACAGGAATTTACGGGCTTCGGGAGCGGCCGGCGGCGGCTGCGGTGGCGACGGGGGCGGTGGCCAGTGGCTGTCCCTCCGGGCTACGCCAACGGCTGCGGAGGAAGCGGCTCCGAGCGCCCGCGTGGATGAAGGGCGGCGCCTTGTTACATTGTTTATTTGCTACAACAAAAACAGTTCTACTCGTTTGGAAAACAAAGGGATCGTTTATTACTTTCTCGCACTTACTTCGTAAGATGAGAAAGTATAGTAATCGCGCGCCGGAAAACGACGAATTCTCCGCATAGACAAACTTATTGCCGGGTCCTGGTACCAAAAAAGTGGATAAATCATATTCCTGTATATAGTAAATTACTTTTTCTACAACGTTGCGTCGCCTGATTAAATGTTTTGTGGGTCCTTGATTCCAAAATATTAAGTACAAAACATCTGTTTGTCTGTTCGTGCCTATTTGCCCGTCTGAAGTCAATGCTTGCGCTTAAACCGTCCAGCAAATTATCTTCAAAATTGATATTTCGGGACCGATTTAAATGAACCCGTTGCCCTTTTTGAGTTTGAAATGCATATTTTGATTTTAGGGGGGTACTAAATATTAAGCTTCGACATTTAAAAAAAGTTCTCAAAAATATGACCAAATTTTTTCAATAAACTTAGTCCTCGGATAACGTAATGGGAGCTTAAGAGAACGGTGCATATTTCATTTTCGTTAAAAAAAACGATCTTTCGAAAAAAATAATTCAGAAATAAGATTTTTTCGGTGTCGTCCTACAACTACAACATTGAAGCTAGAGTTTTTTTTCTGTTGAGAATGAAATCTGTTATTTAAAGACATCTTGAAATAAGATCTTGCATAATTTTTCAAAATGTGAGCGCTTTTCACGTAATTGTGCGTGAAATAAAGGCAATGTTTTATTGTTTAAATTTTTTTAACAGTTCTAATTTTTTTAAATTTTCTCCCCGTATGTACCTAAGGAAGGAAAAAAGGAGTTTTATTCTTATTTCCGACAAACTCTCTGTAGTTTTGAAAATTGCAAAAGGTTAATTAAAAAATTGAAGAAGGCCATGATTGCTCGAAACAAAATCTGATGTAAAAATCAGCTTTTTAGAAAAGATAATTTAAATTTGTTTAAATCGAATTGTTTTTGCGTAATTTGTGTTTAAAATTTATACAATTTGTAGAAAAAGATCTTTTCTCAAAACAATCATCCCGTTTTTTTCTTAAAATTGTTTTCAGGAATATAACAAACGGAAATAACAAAAATTCAGAGCTGTTTTTAAGAAAATAATTGTTTAAAATTTCTCTTTATTTCGTGTACTTTTGAACCCAAACTACTCATAGTTTCGCAAAATTGTACCTGATATCATTTCAAAATGTGAATAAGCATATACTCTAATATTTAGATTTTAATATTCCAGAAAAAATGTAGGAATAATAAACAATGTGAAGTTATTTTCAAAACTGACTTACTAAAGTGTAGGAACATATTTAAATGCAATAGATATTTATAATTTTATCCAACGTACGGATACTCATGGAGGGAACGTTCTGTTGAGCTTCTCTTGTGGTATGGCAGGTAGTTTATTTGCTGAAGAAAATAATTCATTTTTTATTTCGAAATGAAAAGTGTATAGTTTTAAATCATTCAGCAAGATTCAGTAAATGGAGTGGTAAATTTATTCTGGATCCGAATATAAGTCTACAGATTATATGTCTTCCCCATAAATCACATACAGTTTTTAATGATCATTGACGGAAATAAATGAAATCAAATGAAATAAGAGTAGCGATGGGATCAAATACTACTCGTACATAGTACGAAACGCGGGACGAATAAATATCCTTATTCTGTTACTCAGCAGGTGTTTTGCTTTCAGCGAGGATCCCGTAACAGCGCAACAAGTGCGAACTGCTGGAGCTAGCGGCGGTGTCGTGAGGGCGTGTCCGCCTGTGCGAGGCAGAGCCTGGGGCCGCCGAGGCCGGGACGAGCGACGCGCCGTCGTCTCCCAACGGAGGGGGGGGGGGCGTCGTGCGTGGCGGGCTCCGGCGGCGCGACTAGGAGGTGCGGGGGCGTCCGCCAAGGCCAGCCTCCGGCCCTGGCGGGATGCGGGTGGCCGCCCCTCGCCCTCGCATGCCCCGCGCTCCCGTCCGCTCTCTAATATTCCGGCGCTGGCGGCGGTCGCGGAGGCTGAGGCTGAGGCGGGCCGGCGGAGCCAGGAGAGCGGGAGGAAAAGACTAAGTCGGTATGAGCTGGTGACGGGAGCCGTGGAGGGGATGCTGGCCAGGGGCGCTTCATGGTGACGGGCGGGGGGGGGGGATCCGCAGGCGTGGTGGCGTGATGATTGTGTCGCGACCGGGGATATGACGAGCTCTGAGAGGTAGCGAGGCTTGGAACGAGGGCGATGCAGAGTCCTTGCCTTTCTGACAATTCCGGTATTCTGACAATTCTCATTTGGATTGATTAATTCATAGATGTCTCCAGACATGTAGACTGATGTGATCATTAGTGCTGATATTCTAGTAAATCTTTAATGCCTGGAAGTGGCGGTGTTCCTCCTCTGGTGGTGAGATCTGGCGACGGCGTACACGTCAGCTTGCAAAGGATCCGCCCTCTCCACGAATCTTCCATAGCGCGGCACTGCCCCCGTCTGGGCATACTCTAAACTCCCGACTGGTCTCCCACCAAGTGGCAGAGTAGTGCATGTAAGTATGTGTGTCTAAGAAAGGGGAGAGTGTAGGACAAGGAAGAGGAAGGATAGATCGTGCGCTGTGCATGACCCATTTGTTTGGGTAGTGCTCCAGCATTCGCCTTGAATTAACCGAAAAAATGCGTAAAACTATCGATAAGAGCAGCCGGCCGCTAGAATTCTCTTCAAGACAGGGCTATATAGCTAGTGTCTAGAATCCGCCACAGTCGAGACTCTAACTGTAGTACCTCTCTGCCAGAGTCAGGGGAGAGAGAGCGACAATGTAAACTCTGAGTCAGTCTATTAGCAGACAACCCAACACAGTGTTCCTCCCGTAAGTAATCCACAAACATTCTCCTAGACTCATTAGGGTGCTTTGTTGTATTGTTTAACAGAGGTTGCCATTGCTTCGAATTACCAATTAATGAAATTACTCTCCTTACAACTGATAAGTTGCATGGCCGGGCGTTGCTCTCTTATCAGACTTTAACAATACAAAAACGCAAGGACCTGGGTGGGTGGAGATCGCGAGTGAGCCGCGTGGCGTGGCGGGGCGTGGCGGGGCGGACGGCCCAGACGGCAGGGGCAGCACGGTCCCGGCAGGGCCCTTCGCCCCGCAAACGAGCCAACTTTTCCACAATGCGTCACCCGACCGCACCCCAGCGCATTCGTCTTACTGAACTTCCCCGCGGCGACTCTTCAACTCGTAACTGGTATGGTAAGTTTCCGCTCAGAAATTGGCACGGGATAAGAAACGGGTACTTCTATAGAAAATAGTTTATTTTCACAAAAATTGTTGAGCTGTAAATAGTGAGAGTCAATGTCAAGTAAAAAAGATTCAATGCAAGAAAAGCAATATTTAGGTGGCTGTGAATATGTTAGTGTATGCTACGGTTTTGTAATTTTCAAACCAACTTGTGTTACTTCACTTTACCTTTGTATGTCAGTGTGTGTTCATTGTCTCTATTTTGCGTAAGTGATGTAGTCATCACTGGCAGGTTTTTCTTGAAGGATATTTCTTTAAGTCTTGAAATTTTTATAATAGTGGTGATAAATAGGAGGTATAAACTTCAAGAGGTCTATAACATCCTTTTTTGACTTGGAGATTCGTCTTAATGTGCTATAAAGAAGATTTTGTGTGACATAAGGTAGATTTTCTAAGAGACGTGTTTCCATTTTTCTTTTGCATATTAATTTATCCAAATGACATTTCTGGCAAGAATATAGTTTTACATTTGATAGAAAATGTTCTGCCTTCTCAATCCGGATCCATCTCCTGTCAGCCAGTTAACTGGTTCACCTTCGACACGTTTTTCCCTTATGGTGATACATTTTTCTAAGTTTTCTGTCGATTGGAAGTCTTCATGGTTCATATCTGTGAGGATATACTTATTTGTTTTCCTGAAGCCAAGAATGATATACCAAATAACGGGAAAATATCTGGTCAATAGTTTTTGTTCTTTTTTAATAAAGGAAAAATAAGAAACAGTTCAGTGCAGTTTAAAACAGTTCGGTTAAACATCAGCTGTCATGGAGCCAAGGAGTTAATCACAATGGCCACCGAAACAACTGATTAAAGATTCATTTGTCAAAGCAGTTAGCGCACTCTAGCAGCCAGCCATATAAATGTGGAGATCGTGGTCTTAGCCACTGACAAATATGAACTTGTGGAACATAACCATATTATTATTCACAATTTAAAAAACAAAGTAGTCACAATGGCTTGTGAACGCCTCATTTATTAGAGTTTAATTATGAAGAAAATGTCATAATGCCGCAAGGACAGTGGCGTTATAAAAATCTATTATAGGATTCAAATGTCACCTTAATAGTTCAGTAAATCTGATCGTGGCTGCAAAGAGAAACATGGGTTCCTGTGAGGAATGTATAAATTGTGAGAATGACTTTCTCTATAACGAACATAAACTTACTAACAATGTTCTAACTATGTTCCCCCACTTTAGGAGGTCAATTCGCATAATTAATTTCTTAGACGCTTTTATAAGACTGTTGATAATCATCTCTGTAGATTAAATGTCATTCGATATAAGAGATAATTCTGTGAGCGTTAATTTTTCTTAGAATTCTATCTATTTCAAAATACAAGGTGTGTTAGAAAAGTAATGAGATTGATTTTATACTAACTAAATTTTTTATGTTTTTCAAACAACAATATGATCCCATTCAAAGTAGTTCCCTTGGGCAGCTATACACCGGCGGAGTCGTTGTTCCCACACTTTGTAGCAGCGCTGGAAGTCTTCAACTGGAATGGCTTTTAACTGGTCGGTCACGGTCTTTTGAATGTTCTCCAGAGTTCCAAAATTACGTCCTTTTAAGTCATGTTTCAATTTAGGGAAAAGGAAAAAGTCACAAGGACTCAAATCAGGTGAATATGGGGGTTGAGGAACAACAGTAATGAGTTTTGAGGTCAAAAATTCACTGATAAAAATGGCCGTGTGACACGGGGCACTGTCATGATGAAGCATCCACTTGTCTGCAATGTGTGGTCTCACACGAATCACTCTTTTCCTGAGCCTTTCAAGGACACTTTTATAAAACACTTGGTTGACAGTTTGTCCTGGTGGAACAAATTCTTTGTGCACGATTCCCTTACTGTCAAAAAAACAAATCAGCATGGTCTTGATCTTCGATTTGCTCATTCGACATTTCTTCGGCCGAGGAGATGACGGAGTGTGCCACTCTTCGCTTTACCGCTTCGTTTCAGGATCATACTCAAATATCCACGATTCATCACCTGTGATCACACAATTGAAGAATTCTTGGTCATTGGCAATCCTCTCACGAAGATCAGCGCACACGTTTTTTCGATTGTCCTTCTGTTCTGTTGTGAGGTTTTTCGGCACCATTTTGGCACAAATCTTTCGCATGTTCAAATCGTCTGCCAAAATTTGATGTACGGTGAAAGTGTTTAAATTTAACTGTTCACTGATCATCCTTATTGTTAAACGGCGGTCTGATCTCACAAGAGCCCTCACACGTTCAACGTTTTCGTCAGTTTTTGAAGTTGAAGGTCTCGCTGAGCGAGGGTCATCTTCAACGTGTTCTCGACCTTCCAAAAATGATTTGTGCCAGCGAAAAACTTGTGCCCTCGATAAGCAATGTTCCCCATAGGCCAGTTTCAACTTTTCAAAAGTCACACTCGCGGATTCACCAAGTTTAACACAAAACTTTATTGCACAACGTTGCTCTAAATTTCGATGCTCCATTTCTCTAACACACAACAAAAACACAACTTCACTGATGGCGCTGTCAAAAATAATGTGTTATTTGTACGGAGTTGTAACTCGGACTGAGGATGTGGAAGGGATAAACAAAACGGTCTAGCACAGGCCGTTAGACACAACGTTGCCAGATTGCCCGCAGTGTTACCAGTCTCATTACTTTTCTCACGCACCTTGTATATTGATAAACCTTACATGGAACCTCAAAATATTAGACAATTTCTTTATTAAGAGTAGAGTATTAAACTTAATAACTTAAAAATTTAAGGCAGCCAGAGAGAAAAATAACACGTAGTATTTTGAGTTGCCGGAAGGCAGAGTAAAGATCAACAGAGATGGAGTTAAACTCGACAAAGGATATACACATAACATACCATCCACTTCAACTGAGGGAACTTTAATATGAAGGAAGTCGGATAAACTCCAAAAAGATTATAAATGACTTGTCAGAAGAAGAGAGCCGCAAAAACCGACAGATGTATACTCGTATTAGATGAAAGAAGTACAGACTCCTTAAAGGCCATTTCAATGTACGTTTACGAATGTACTAACAAAGAAGTTGCATAATATATCAAAGAGTGTAGGCAAGTGGTGAGATAATTGGACTAGGATATGAGTTAAGACTAACAAATCTCCTTTACTCAAGGTGTTTTAGATTTTATGGCCCTGCGCGATAAGTATGAAGTCTGGGATTTTGAATGGGCTTTTCTTGAGAATGTAGGAAATATTTAATAATAGCATTCGTTATGAGTATAGGACATAATCTAACACTCAGATATGATTTCAACTTCCTTTCGTGAGTTTCTTACGTATCAACTTTCCTTAATTTTCCTTTAATTCTTGCCAGAGTTGTGCAGTTGGTAAGGATTAATTGTACCAGCTCCACATACGAGAATCAGTTTATCAGAGTTGTAAAATACAACCTTTCTGGTTCTTAGGCAGCCATTTTCTATATTGTAAGGTGGACTTCGAGACTCCTGCAGGTGTGCACTATTTATGGACGTACAAGGTTGTGTCTAAGCCGTAAGGTAAGATGTAATGATTGTTGAAAAGGTAGGAATAAGCCTGTCTCTTGTAAATTTGAATCAAAAGAATGGTTAAAATCGATTCGATGTTTAGAAACCGAATTTTTAGCATTTAAATACTGTATGTCTCCTACGTAAGTACGCAGTAGGCGAGAAAGCAAATAGATACATAATAAAAACAATTATTAACATTATCGGCAATTTCTGATTAGGTGAGCATCAATGAAGAAATTATCCATTGTACCGGGAGAAATATGAATATTTTTTAGATTTTTCTGTGCTTTTGCAAGGTCCTCTGCAACCCACAAATGTCAACGAATATTCAAGACGTCTACATTGAAGGTAGGTTAAAGGACTCTTTAATAAATCCGAAAAAAAGATTTTAACTTACAAAATATATCTCAATGAGAATGGATGCCAACAGTTCTTTTGTTTCCATATTATTTCAAAATCCGAATCATACATACAAAGCAGTCAAAACATAAAAAAATAAGCCCAATTAATAGTATGGCAACAAAAATTATATCCGAAATTATTAGTCAATTTCTCTTCTGTCAGTTCTCGCAAAACAACAGTTGAGAGAATTTTATTTATACGAATGGGAGCATTTCTAGAAAAAAAGGAAACTTTTTCAGACTTTCAATTAGATTTAGATAATCAAACTCTATGGAAACGGACACTTGTTTTCATTCTGAATGATGTTGTTTCATCAGTGGATCAAATTGAAGCACTTATTAGACAATATTTAGATCTTTCGAAAGATTTCGACGTCATTGACCATAACATGTTGCTCTCAAAATTACCTTCATATGAAATTCGTAGTATTGCCCTAGATTGGATATCCTCGTCCTTAAACATCGATTGCAAATTGTAGAAATATCCTACAAACGAAAGAACAGTATTTGCTCATCTTCACGATTATTTACCAATTACCCTTGGGGCTCCACAGTGTTCGGTTTCATGTAATTTCTTCATTCTTCTATACGTAAACAATTCGCCTGGTCCATTGGAAACGGAAGAACAGTAATGTTTACTGATGACTCGAATATTCTTCGCAAAAACAAAACAATAAGTAGTAGAATGTCAGATATTTAAAATTCTTTTTTTATAATAAAAAGTAATAGTAAACGAATGCAACACGATTTCAATGTAGTTTTGCATTTCAAACAGGTTATCGCATTCGGCATTGAAAACGAACAATATTCAATTGGCTGATGTTAATGTAACAAGATTTTTGGGTCTCCCAATTCAGTCAAACTTTAAATGGAATATTCGTATAAATGAATTAAATACTAAATTAATTTCATTATGTTGCGTATTCAGAATTATTTGAAAAGTAAATTTTCATGAAACTAGTTGCAGGTATTTTGTGAATAAATACTATAAAATAATATTATAGTATATAAAATCATTTATATAAAATCGAATCTGTAGTTCGTTTACTGATGCAAATAAATTTTATATAACTCGGGAGCGAAAATGTATACTTTTTCAGCGTTTGATAACCTTGCTTTGTTTGTTCTTTTATTGATAATTAACTTTGTATAATAAAAGGGTAGAGAAAATATTGTGGATATCATGAAGGCTCCCAATAGGTTATATTTAATTAAAAAAATTATGTTTAGTGCAGAAACGCGTCAAGCAAAGTCACATGACAGTTATCCAGAATAAGGGTCAGTTGAAGAATTTCGATCCCAGGCTTTTTCATTTCATGTAGAGTTTGTTTGAGAATATTGTAGACTTTTATAATTTTCAATACATTTTATCTAATATTTTATATGCAAAATCCATTACTCGTATTATGATTGCTATCCGTCTGTCAGTTCTCAATAATAATGTTTTCTCGTGGGTGTCTCTGTGGTTGCAACGCTTCCGCGCTCGCGCAGGTTAGACTCGCGTTGACAAGCACAACCGATCGACGCCTTTCCCACAGAGCCCTTCCGATAACATCCATTTCCTGTGACACAATCCAAGTTGATACGTTCAGAACTTCCAGAAGGAAAAACATTCCCAATGCTTTCAGAAATCGCCAGAAACAATAATTGCAAATGCAAATTTGCATCGTATTCTCCCTTGATTAATACTCAGATCAACATTTATTTATATTTATTTATTTATTTATTTTTATTTATTTATACTTATTTATTTATACTTATTTATTTATTTATATTTATTTATTTAATTTTTGCATTAACTGAAAAAAAGTACTCACCCTTGAGTAAGTCATTTCTGACAAAAACCACTGATTCGTAAAACAAGAGTTAAGGCAATACTAGAATTCTTAGCTTAATGAAGAGAGGCTTACAAGAGAGGCTTGCAATCATGTGAATGGTCTTTGTTTATTGTTCGTACAATTTGGAATCTGAAAGTCTGGGAGTTATAGGATATGTTTTCAAAAAAGATATTACATTAGCTAAATGAAGAGGAGGACAAATGTAGGACTATGGAAGACAAATTTTCATTGAAGGAAAATCTTTATCTTCAATTTTGTAGTTCTAGGAAAACGGATGAAAAATTTTAAAACTTTGAAATTTTCGAAAATTCAGAGTTTGTTCTGAAAATTAGACCGATGCCACCTCTACAAGTGTATTTTACTCTACCTATACGAGAAATTTAATGAAAGAATTTGAGCCGTTTGAGAAAATTTTGAAAATGTCTGAGGGACTTCATTTAAAGAACCCCCAAATTTTTGAAGAACGTTTTTCCAAAGCGCAGCGACTCTAGTCGAGTAACATGGACCAGCGGATATCCAGGGAAAAAACCCTACGTATGGTTTGGCGCTAGTGATGTTTACAGGCGGACAAACGGGCTGAACACAAGTTTTTCAGTATCAGGGAACCCCAAAACGTATATTTCCATTGAAATTTCGAAATCGATTTTCCGCAGCATTACATAACTTTCCCTATACTACTTATATTACTCCGTATATACGTACGAATATAGGAAAGTAAAAGTACTCAATAAATGATATTAAAGAAGTAACAGTTACTACACTGAATTATATTAGTTCATGATGTTAGAAGATATGTAAGCGACGATACTTTCTCTGGTTCCGTTTACTCCCAAACGATTTGTAAGTTTAACCTTCGAGAGCTCGTATACTATATCAAGGAAAAAGCCAAGATTTCATACCAGTGTGATCATCCCATTTAGTAAAATGTAAGTAGATGGAATTAAACATCACATTTGGGTCCAAAACATTACATATTAATGGAGTATGCGAGGCTCCGATTTTACAACGCAAATGAAAGTATTTTAAACCATTAATAACTTTTTTATGAAATTTTATTTTATCTGACTAAATGGCCAAGCGTTGATGCTCATTTTCAAACAAGAGCTCAGGCTGTCTCTCATAAAGTCAGAATATTTTGGTGAAGTGTCACAACGAAATAATTCCGTGCTAGTGATTTTCATCTTTAGTGTAATTGAATGTCGTGATTTCTCTTAAAGGTCTCCAGGGTATTAACATAACTTGTTGTTGTAACTTGAAAACAATTTGTTCTGAGCAATTTCATATATTTAAAAGGAAACTGAATTAGCGCTTTCTATCCCGCGAGTGAGTTGCTCTTCTAACACGTCACATATACTGATGCAGTCTACTAAGCACTACGTATAAAAACGTTTTAATTTCCCCTTACAGGTTACCTGAAGGTGAACTGAAAATCCTGCCTCAGACTGACACACTTTTTGCTACTAATTTGTATGGCTAGCTACAAAATGTGATCTCAAAATTAATGATATGTATAGGGAATTTGGAAGAGCAAATATGATTTATGGTTTCTATTGAAAGGTAAAGCCGATCAATGGTCCTTTTCCATTTCTGTACGATTATTCCGACGAGATAACTTTCTCCATATATAAGTACAATATTTACTCCGCGTTTGCATGGCGCCAAACTCAAGCAACAGCGTTAATAGGACGCGCGAGCTATACCAAACACCACTGGGGATAGGATCATAGAGGCGAGTGCCTGTATTAGCATTGCATTTAAGTGGAGCTCTCGCGTGCAGTTTATAAACAAGCCATGGTGGCTTTCCCAAGCACGTTTGTGCTCTAGGGACATGTACACCACAGGAAAGTAGCGCTCTGCTTTCACTAGTTAGGAAGTAACTAGGTTGCTGAATATTCTGAAAATAATATTGATGTTCATTCTGAAACTCAGTAGTAAGTCAAATAAGTTTAGCCATTGGATGAGTCACTCCCAGAATTACAATTAGCTATTACCTAATTTCGAAGACGTGATTAAGAAGATAAATGACGAGATTCGTACCCGAATCAAAACTGATATAAGTAAGCCTATATGGAAACAATAGTATTCCAATATAGAATACAAAAAGAGATGATTTTGCAGTATAACTACGTATTCTAATATTCTTTCATTATTACAGTTACATCCGAATTCCAAGAAATCATGCGTTATATGTTTCATATTGAAAGGAACAATAGCCTACCATATGCAGCAATGCAATACAGTTGTTTACTGTTTTCTGGAATATTAGAGAATTTGTATTTTCATGTCTTATTAATGATGTTGTTATTTACTATTTATAATTAATGTATCTGATACGTGTCAACCAAGGAGAATATCTGAGTAAGAAATGATAGTTTTATGAAATCCTATTTAAGAAAAGAAAGGCTGAAAATAACAGGTTTTGAGCCTTTTTATCAAAATAATCAATTTTAAACGTAAATTATGAAGTAATCGTAAGAGAAAGAAGACTGAAATTATGCATTAAGACACATTGTAGTGATGGCAACATTATTTATCCAAGATTTATTTTTGTTACTTAAATTTTAGGAAAACTATTCAGTTTTAAAATCTGGAGAATTTTAACCATTTGTTTGACGACTTTTCTGTAATAAACGTACCGTATTCTTTGTTTTTAATATCTTTTCAATATTGCCCATATTTTACTCAAAATAAGGCAAAACCTTCTAAAATTTTAAAAATAATGTGCATGGCATTCATCAAAGAACTAGTTGTGAAGAACAAATTTCATATAAAGGAAAACTCTATCTAAAATACTATTGTAGGAAGATGCCGAAAAATTCAAATATTTGCAATTTTTGAAAGTTAATAATTAATAGACAAAAGTATCGCTTATAATATAGTTATATGTATTTCACTCTAATCTTACAAGACATTGAAAAAACTACTGGTGCTCAATATCACATACTTTCTCGCAATAATTTCTAAATTACAATTTTCGAAAATTCAGAGAGTTCAATGAAAATGATACCTGTGTCGTTCATTTAAGCGTCCCTTCTTCTAGCTGTGGAAAAAAATTAAAGAAAACATTTGGAGATGCTGAAAGGTTTAGACGCTAGCATTGACCTCAAACAGACAGATTAGTAGGCGTTTTGCCGCCAATTGATTTTTCGGTATTAATGACCTACACAACATAGATTTTGGCTATGTTGGCTATTTTGGATGATGTTAGAGGCTGTAATTTACTATAGTATATAGAAAACAGGATTTATCCAGTATTTCATTACCAGAGCCTGGCAATAAAAGTTTTCTGCCGATCGCCGTTTTCCGGCGCACGATTATAATACTGCCTCTTCTTACAAAGCAGGTGTGAGATAGTAAAAATGTGGAGCTATTTTTGAAAATATTCCTGAGGTATTGTGTAGAGTATCCTCAAAATTTAAAGAATCACTTTAAATTTCTTAAAGCTCTGAGTCGTGCCAGGTCGACCGGGGAACATTTGATTTGGAAGTAATCCTACGAATAGTTTGGGCTCTAATGGGCACAGACGGACTGACGGACGGATGGATTGAGAAAAAACTCTTTTGCGTATTAGTGGATTTTGTTATGTATAACATACGATAATGCTAATGGAATAATCCCATTTTGAGTGATAAGTTTAACGAAATTACATTCTAATTTAATTCTACGAAAATGCAACGCTGCTTTCTTATTTGCAGCTTCGGTGGTGTAATGGTCAGGGAACCATAATGTTACATCGAAATTCGCGGGTTTAAATCCCATAGAAGCCGTGGATTTTTAAGGGCGAAAAATCCTTTGTACACCTTCATTCGAAGGGGATGTAAACCCGGCTGACCTGCGTTATATATTTACTGCATAGAGATCCTCAAGGCTAAAAAAGGGCTTCGAGCTAAATTCAAATTTCCTGTTTCGTCGCCCGACTGATGTCTGCTTTCTCTACTAGATTATGAAAGAAATGTAGCGGAATTCCGTGGCCAAACGGAAGGACAGGTGGAAAGATCCGAGACTCGCAACATAAAATTAGGTATATTTGAATTGAATTGACTAGAAGGGTGGAAATACACATTTTTTCGTTAATAAGCCTGATGAACTCAACAAAAGTACGCCCATTGATAGAATGTACTTCTCAGAACAATTTTCTGTGAGCGTCTGGATTATGTTCTCGAATACCGCATACTGGAGTGGTCGTAGATCATAAGAGCGTCCGACAAGAAGAGTTCCGATTACACTTTTTGTTGTATATTTTATTATCTAATTTCAATTCTTAACAGATAATATTTTACGTAGTACCTTCGAGGATAACGCAGACAATTATGTTTAGGTTTTGTTTTTATTTAGAACTTGAATTTTAGACGTTTTGAAGATATGAAAATATTTTAAAAATACTTTACGCGTCGACGACGCCACATTCAGCTAGCAATGAAATAAAGTATATACACTCTCTATTGCACACGAATTCATATGGCAGAAAGTTCCATTACGGGCTTACAAGTAATATGGGATGGCCACTGAACTCTAGAATTATTCATTTCTGGTCACTACTTGTTCAGGAAGACTTGTTTTCCTGTTTACTTGTTTTCATCATGCTCTATAGAGACTCTGATCTCATAGAGAGATTAAGTAGTACTAGTACTAGTACTAGTACTAGTACTAGTACTAGTACTAGTACTAGTACTAGTACTAGTAGTAGTAGTACTAGTAGTAGTAGTACTAGTAGTAGTAGTACTAGTAGTAGTAGTACTAGTAGTAGTAGTACTAGTAGTAGTAGTACTAGTAGTAGTAGTAGTAGTAGTAGTAGTAGTAGTAGTAGTAGTAGTAGTAGTAGTAGTAGTAGTAGTAGTAGTAGTAGTAGTAGTAGTAGTAGTAGTAGTAGTAGTAGTAGTAGTAGTAGTAGTAGTAGTAGTAGTAGTAGTAGTAGTAGTAGTAGTAGTAGTAGTAGTAGTAGTAGTAGTAGTAGTAGTAGTAGTAGTAGTAGTAGTAGTAGTAGTAGTAGTAGTAGTAGTAGTAGTAGTAGTAGTAGTAGTAGTAGTAGTAGTAGTAGTAGTAGTAGTAGTAGTAGTAGTAGTAGTAGTAGTAGTAGTAGTAGTAGTAGTAGTAGTAGTAGTAGTAGTAGTAGTAGTAGTAGTAGTAGTAGTAGTAGTAGTAGTAGTAGTAGTAGTAGTAGTAGTAGTAGTAGTAGTAGTAGTAGTAGTAGTAGTAGTAGTAGTAGTAGTAGTAGTAGTAGTAGTAGTAGTAGTAGTAGTAGTAGTAGTAGTAGTAGTAGTAGTAGTAGTAGTAGTAGTAGTAGTAGTAGTAGTAGTAGTAGTAGTAGTAGTAGTAGTAGTAGTAGTAGTAGTAGTAGTAGTAGTAGTAGTAGTAGTAGTAGTAGTAGTAGTAGTAGTAGTAGTAGTAGTAGTAGTAGTAGTAGTAGTAGTAGTAGTAGTAGTAGTAGTAGTAGTAGTAGTAGTAGTAGTAGTAGTAGTAGTAGTAGTAGTAGTAGTAGTAGTAGTAGTAGTAGTAGTAGTAGTAGTAGTAGTAGTAGTAGTAGTAGTAGTAGTAGTAGTAGTAGTAGTAGTAGTAGTAGTAGTAGTAGTAGTAGTAGTAGTAGTAGTAGTAGTAGTAGTAGTAGTAGTAGTAGTAGTAGTAGTAGTAGTAGTAGTAGTAGTAGTAGTAGTAGTAGTAGTAGTAGTAGTAGTAGTAGTAGTAGTAGTAGTAGTAGTAGTAGTAGTAGTAGTAGTAGTAGTAGTAGTAGTAGTAGTAGTAGTAGTAGTAGTAGTAGTAGTAGTAGTAGTAGTAGTAGTAGTAGTAGTAGTAGTAGTAGTAGTAGTAGTAGTAGTAGTAGTAGTAGTAGTAGTAGTAGTAGTAGTAGTAGTAGTAGTAGTAGTAGTAGTAGTAGTAGTAGTAGTAGTAGTAGTAGTAGTAGTAGTAGTAGTAGTAGTAGTAGTAGTAGTAGTAGTAGTAGTAGTAGTAGTAGTAGTAGTAGTAGTAGTAGTAGTAGTAGTAGTAGTAGTAGTAGTAGTAGTAGTAGTAGTAGTAGTAGTAGTAGTAGTAGTAGTAGTAGTAGTAGTAGTAGTAGTAGTAGTAGTAGTAGTAGTAGTAGTAGTAGTAGTAGTAGTAGTAGTAGTAGTAGTAGTAGTAGTAGTAGTAGTAGTAGTAGTAGTAGTAGTAGTAGTAGTAGTAGTAGTAGTAGTAGTAGTAGTAGTAGTAGTAGTAGTAGTAGTAGTAGTAGTAGTAGTAGTAGTAGTAGTAGTAGTAGTAGTAGTAGTAGTAGTAGTAGTAGTAGTAGTAGTAGTAGTAGTAGTAGTAGTAGTAGTAGTAGTAGTAGTAGTAGTAGTAGTAGTAGTAGTAGTAGTAGTAGTAGTAGTAGTAGTAGTAGTAGTAGTAGTAGTAGTAGTAGTAGTAGTAGTAGTAGTAGTAGTAGTAGTAGTAGTAGTAGTAGTAGTAGTAGTAGTAGTAGTAGTAGTAGTAGTAGTAGTAGTAGTAGTAGTAGTAGTAGTAGTAGTAGTAGTAGTAGTAGTAGTAGTAGTAGTAGTAGTAGTAGTAGTAGTAGTAGTAGTAGTAGTAGTAGTAGTAGTAGTAGTAGTAGTAGTAGTAGTAGTAGTAGTAGTAGTAGTAGTAGTAGTAGTAGTAGTAGTAGTAGTAGTAGTAGTAGTAGTAGTAGTAGTAGTAGTAGTAGTAGTAGTAGTAGTAGTAGTAGTAGTAGTAGTAGTAGTAGTAGTAGTAGTAGTAGTAGTAGTAGTAGTAGTAGTAGTAGTAGTAGTAGTAGTAGTAGTAGTAGTAGTAGTAGTAGTAGTAGTAGTAGTAGTAGTAGTAGTAGTAGTAGTAGTAGTAGTAGTAGTAGTAGTAGTAGTAGTAGTAGTAGTAGTAGTAGTAGTAGTAGTAGTAGTAGTAGTAGTAGTAGTAGTAGTAGTAGTAGTAGTAGTAGTAGTAGTAGTAGTAGTAGTAGTAGTAGTAGTAGTAGTAGTAGTAGTAGTAGTAGTAGTAGTAGTAGTAGTAGTAGTAGTAGTAGTAGTAGTAGTAGTAGTAGTAGTAGTAGTAGTAGTAGTAGTAGTAGTAGTAGTAGTAGTAGTAGTAGTAGTAGTAGTAGTAGTAGTAGTAGTAGTAGTAGTAGTAGTAGTAGTAGTAGTAGTAGTAGTAGTAGTAGTAGTAGTAGTAGTAGTAGTAGTAGTAGTAGTAGTAGTAGTAGTAGTAGTAGTAGTAGTAGTAGTAGTAGTAGTAGTAGTAGTAGTAGTAGTAGTAGTAGTAGTAGTAGTAGTAGTAGTAGTAGTAGTAGTAGTAGTAGTAGTAGTAGTAGTAGTAGTAGTAGTAGTAGTAGTAGTAGTAGTAGTAGTAGTAGTAGTAGTAGTAGTAGTAGTAGTAGTAGTAGTAGTAGTAGTAGTAGTAGTAGTAGTAGTAGTAGTAGTAGTAGTAGTAGTAGTAGTAGTAGTAGTAGTAGTAGTAGTAGTAGTAGTAGTAGTAGTAGTAGTAGTAGTAGTAGTAGTAGTAGTAGTAGTAGTAGTAGTAGTAGTAGTAGTAGTAGTAGTAGTAGTAGTAGTAGTAGTAGTAGTAGTAGTAGTAGTAGTAGTAGTAGTAGTAGTAGTAGTAGTAGTAGTAGTAGTAGTAGTAGTAGTAGTAGTAGTAGTAGTAGTAGTAGTAGTAGTAGTAGTAGTAGTAGTAGTAGTAGTAGTAGTAGTAGTAGTAGTAGTAGTAGTAGTAGTAGTAGTAGTAGTAGTAGTAGTAGTAGTAGTAGTAGTAGTAGTAGTAGTAGTAGTAGTAGTAGTAGTAGTAGTAGTAGTAGTAGTAGTAGTAGTAGTAGTAGTAGTAGTAGTAGTAGTAGTAGTAGTAGTAGTAGTAGTAGTAGTAGTAGTAGTAGTAGTAGTAGTAGTAGTAGTAGTAGTAGTAGTAGTAGTAGTAGTAGTAGTAGTAGTAGTAGTAGTAGTAGTAGTAGTAGTAGTAGTAGTAGTAGTAGTAGTAGTAGTAGTAGTAGTAGTAGTAGTAGTAGTAGTAGTAGTAGTAGTAGTAGTAGAATATAAAGGGTAGTAAAGTAGAAGAAGTAAAATATAAATATGACTGAAGGTTGCCCATATTCTAGGATTCAATAACTCCATGACAGCTTCGCAGACGCAGGACAACGGCCGCGTATTCGTCGAAGCCGCTTTATTCCACTTTGATGGGGTCTTTGGGAATTGAGACCTTCGGGTCGGCGACCGGATCACGTCCTGCCAAATCCCCGGCAGCAGCTGCAGCAGCAACCTTTTTACAAGCCTTCTCTTTGGCGCGAGCGGCTCTCCGCCGAGTGAGAAATCCGTCGCATACGCAAGAGCTACTGCGCCGCGGGCGCTTTGAGGGCTTAGGCGCTGGAGGCGGCGGGGGCGGAGGCGCTTGGAGCGGGCGATGAGCGCGGAGCGGTCTGGCCCCACGGCCCAATTTATTGGTTCGGTTACCCTCTACGACCAACAGATATCTTATTCGGTCAAAAATATGTTTAGTAATTCGCAATGTAACCTGAAAATCAAATGGAATTTAATATTTTTGAAATGTATGTTAAATCCTACACACAATGTTGTACAGCCGGTTCGGCTGGCCGAGATTATTAAGGAAGTAGTGCCGTAGCTATCTCGGACCGAAGGATCAGGGATTCGAGTCCCGCCTCGGGCATGGTTGTATTGTGTTCGTACTTTCACTCCTATCATTACCACACTATGTCATATTCACAGTTACCATACCGTGAAATGCAATAGTGGTCGCTAATGGCCTACATGTTGATGTGACCTTAAATAAAAAATGTGCAATTCAACATTTCAAAAATGCAAATAGTGTGTAATATAATTGGCGTAACCAGCACTAAATTTTATGGCAGCATGGCGACACAATAGTTAAAGAATAGATTTACGGGAACTCATCTAGGAAAATGTTGGAAAAAATTCAGCTTAAAAATAATTTTGAGGCATTATGAACACCTTATAAAATAAAACACATTGTAAAGGTGCTTTAAACTCCCAAGGCGCGCTCTTTTTTTTTTGAATTATATATTGGGAATGTAAACAAATATTACATACAAACATATTACAGACAAATATCGCAGATCCAAAGAGCCGTAGTCGCTTTAGCATGATTCAGCAGCGAGCACGTTACGTTGAGTCGCGGGTTAGAATTCTTCTTCGGCTTGGGTGTGGAGTCACGGTTGGCTTTCTCACCTACGATGTATTACGTTAGTAACAATATTTTTTTTTCCATTTTAGGTTCATGTGGGTGGTGCATGGACATTGGTGTGTATGCGGCATTTTCTGATTGTAAACAGATAGTGCCATTTCTAATTCCCCCTTTGTTGTGGCGTATATTGTGAGATATACGTAAAAACCAGACATCACCCCCAGAAGCCTGGATTCTCCCTCTCCAGTCAGATACCCACTATCCAATATCGGCTATATCGGCGAGCACAGCTGAGATGACGTCGAGGGGTACCTCGAAAGCTGCACTCAATCACGGAAAGAAAGGCGGCGATGGGTGTACGGGCTATCCTCGAAAGCCGATTAGAGGATGGGTTCTAAACCGACGCCGAGTAGAATGGATAATGTAAAGAAAGTGGCACGGGCCATTGTCCCGGGAAGGAACGAAGTGGGGGGACTAGCGACTTGGCGGGGAGGGCATGGTAGTTCACAGCCGGGTAGGAAGATGTGTTCACATTCCAAAAGTGTGTGCGAACAAAATTTTCAGATTATTTTATGCACTATTCAGTGTATTTAATTCCGTATTACATATTGTAAATTAATAATTCGCTGGTTTATTGCCATTTATTACCTTGGCAACATCCAGGTCGTTCGGGGAAATTCGGTGTACGTAGTTCGGTTCATTTTGGTGAAAATCCATTTTTTTGCGGTAAATGATCATCGCTGTCTGATACTTTAGTAGTCTTATGTTTGCATGTTTGTTCGTGTTCTTTGATTACCTGTGTGAATTTTCAAACGCTTTGCCCCATGTATAAATATGGCGTTAGAGGTGTTGCAAGCATAGACCAAACATGACACGCCCTAACTTTCATCCTCGTGTCATAAATATATCACCCGCTACTCTAACCCTTATCGAAGGTGGTTTAGTTACGTTTTAAAAATATTGACACATAAACATCCTTTTTCTCAATTTATTGCAAGGTATCAATTTCACCGGCAATACTATTAAAAGAAAGAGTTGTGAAAATGTGAAACTAGGCGGAGAGAAAACAAATACAATATAATGGAAATCATGAGCTATTTCTATTGTTTGTTTACATTATTACTGAAACGGAATGAGATATCATTTCGAATAGCACGTTACTGTTTAATTTATATTTCATCGCTATTCCAATGAACAATGGTCCCAAGGGAACAATAATTGTCATCTGTTTTGAAAACGCAAGCCAGATAAAGATCGTTTCTGAAATGTATTGTCTAATAACGGGAAACAAACGTTCGACTTGTAATAAATAATTGTAAAATTTGAGAAGTATGAACTCTGCAATTTGAATTAAAACTAGTAGATGCACCGCAGAAATGTGAGCAATATATTTTTTTCCATTTAAAAGAAAATGTAACTTAAAGAATGCAACAAGTTTTGGTGGCAAATGGTGCAGATAAGATTATTATTTTCAGGATATATTAAGATCCTTCATCTTTCTGTCTCGCATTACTATGTAAGAAGTAAAGAGAAAGTAGTCGTCGTCGTCGTCGTCGTCGTCGTAGTAGTAGTAGTAGTAGTAGTAAAGTAGAAAGTACTGATAGTGAAGACAAAGTTATGGTTGTAAAGAATAGTGCGGCTGAAATAGGCAAGTTTTCGACAGAAAAAGACATACTCCGCTCCTCGTAACGAAAAAGTGAATAAATCTTGATCCCATATGTAGTAGATTACTTCATATAAAACGTAGCGTAGACATAATTCATATTTTATGGGTCCTTAATACCTGAAAAACGATTGACCGGAAAACGTCTGTGTTTAATGTAAATAGTTTAGCATTATTTTGTAGTGTCAGTAACTTAGCGTAAGTTATGTAAGCAATATTAATTAGATGTAGGGAATTCAGAATAGTAGGACGCGTGCTTCAACATAATATTTCCTTTTTTTTCGTTTGGCGATAATTTCATCATCGCCTCACTGGCCGGGGAGAATGTTTACGCACGCACGTGGTTTGCAACCGCCTGCGCTGCCCCCTCCCCTCTCCGCTCGGCCGCCGGGACAGCGAAGGCGCAAATCCGTCTCTTTGACACCGCACCGCCGGCTTTGCCACCCTCATACGGCCGAGCCGGCTGGGCCGATACGGCCTCATACGGCCGAGCCGCTGGCTGGGGGTGGTCGCAATTCGCGGAAGGCGCAAATGGGTGTCATAAACCGCACATGCCGACAAGGACGCGGCGTCGTGCCTAGTGCACCGCGCGGCCCCGCTGGTGGTCTCTGAGGTTTCGGCAGCCTTTTTCCACGGCGGACCATAGCCCCCCCCTCCCCGCCACGCCTCGTGGTAGCCTCCCCGCTCCAGGGAGGGGTGGAGTTCTATATATTCGTACGCCTAACCGCGCCCGCGCAGAGACACACAGAGACATTCATAGAGATTCATTGAGAGATAGTTAAACATGTGAAGGCGGGGCACGTGAGCACGCGTCTTGTCACGTCTGCTCCACTCCTGACACATGTCACATCATTCAGGGCCTCAGACGGTCCGCATAGCCGAGGGTCGACACCAGGGCTGCCCATCTCGGCATTCACTCAGGGCTGAGGCTGTCCACATCACATAAATTGGACCACGACAGCGCGCATTGCCTGGTCATCGCGTCCGGTGGCTTGCAGCATTCGCTCAGAGGCGCACTGTACGTGTTCAGCGACCTCCGCGCAGCGAGAAATGGGATTCAAATAGCAGGTACCTGTTTCTGCCTCTGAGGTACCGAGCCAAGCTTCTCAGGTTCATATCATGCAATAGAACATTAATCGACATTAATCAACATTAATCGGATTGAACTGTTTCTCTTCATCATTAAGGATCATTTATTGGATTATGGATCTCTAAGTCACGTTGTGTCAATTAATATATAATTTGTCATTTGTAAATTACTGATTAAGTTTTAGATTTAGTTTTCTGTAATAATATTTTTAGTAATTCACCGCTCGGGCCCGGCACGCATTTTGTATATAGTAGGTTTGTAATTGTATTGTTTCAATGTCCTCTTTTAGATTGTAAGTTTACATTTTATTAATCCAAGAGGCACTATATAATTAAATTAACATTTAAGCTATCCGCTTTGCCATTTCATTTCGGCCGATCCCTCATTTCCTCGTTCGAGGTGGTCCTCCAGCCCTTTTATTTTAGTAGCCCTCTGGCTACGCCATTTGAGCTACCGGAGGCCGATATGTGTGTGTGTGTGCTGTGCCCGTCTATAGCCAACAGTACGGTCCACGCTGTTGGCTCATCATCGTGCGTGGCGCCGAGTGAGAGGTGGGTACCAGGTGAGTACCGCGTCTGCACGCTCTCGCACGACACGGACGCGCGGTGCGCAGTCTGTGTGTCTGTTTGTCTGTGGCTAACTCTAGTATCTAAATCGTCCACAATTTATATTCCCAGACCGATCTGAACGATCTCAAGACATTGCGAGTGTGAAACGGATATTTTTTCAAAATAATAATAATAATAATAATAATAATAATAATAATAATAATAATAATTATTATTATTATTATTATTCAACGTAGTTACAAGTAATTTTCATCCGTGCTATGCATAGTTGTCATCGTCAGATTTCAGATTTCGTTGATTCCTCTGTCATTCTCTCGTCCCCAGAATCTCTCCTGTCACATTGCTATTTTCCATCTCCCCTCCCTCCATCCACCTTCCAACCGCGACGACTAAACCCATTCTCCCCTTCCGCTCGCCCTGGGTCCTCCAGGCGCTGTTGCGCTGCTCCACCTCCCTGGCGCCTGGAAATGCACGCGCGCCCACTGCGAAATGGATCTCGCTTTTCCTGGCGACGGGGGAGGGGGATCTGTGGGGACGACAGGTTGCTGCTTCCGATGGCAGGCGGGGGATGGGCGTCGACGCAGGGCGGCATTCGGCACGGACATCTAGAATACGAGCAGCTGCGAGGCTGGAAGCGGCGAAGAGGACGCTTGTGTCGGTGAAGACGGGGAGGGACGAGGAGTGGTTGTGGCCGCGTCGGAGCGGCAGTTGGGAAGACGTGGAAAGAACCGCCGCGAGAACGGAGGTGGCCGCGATGAGGCTGGGAGAGAATGCCGATGATGAAGGGATGTCGAGGACAGGATTTACGGGAAGGACAAACAAAGGCACGGTCTGGGTAATAGCAAGAAGAGAAGGACGTCGCAGTTATGGTGACGACAAGGACGAGGAAGCGGCAAGGATGCAATGGGGAATCGTGTTGGAAGAGAGGATAAAAATGCGAGAAGGGGTAAGTCTAGTGTTGAAAGCAATACAAGTTGTAAGTGGGATGAGAAGGAAACGAGGGCAGCGGGGAGGGCGGGCATCTGAGGGGACAGCAATGAGGATGACGCAGGCGTCATGCAAGTGCTGGCCGCCCATTCGAGCCTTTCACGTGGGCTTCTTTCAACGACGCCGAACATCACGGCCAGCGTTTTATTCGAGCCCGGGCTCAAGCCGGAACCCATCCCTCGTTCGCAAAGGAGCTCCGCATTCACCCTCGATTCCTCCCCTCTCCAATACGCTCCTCGCTTTCCAAATGCATTTCCTACAGAATTAAAGAAGGGATGCGAGCTTAAGAACGTATATCATCAACCATGGGTGGAGTACCAGGAAGAGAAACTTCGTATACAACAGCCTTATAGGATATTTCACTATCACATTTTCATATGTATTGTGGCGTCACCGATTAATTAAATATAATTTTATTATGGCGTCGCCAATAACAAATGAATTCCTGCAGCTGGGAATAGCTCGCGCCGCGGCACAGAAATAAGTGGGTCAACGGGACGCGGCTACCGCCGCGGAGGGTTCTTTCGTCATGCCGCCCACCCCCCGACCGCGCATCGGGCCAGCCCCGAACGCACCCAGCCCCCCCATGTCTTCAGAGGCGGAATGTTTATTAGCCCCCCATAAAAATACTTGCTGCCCCTTCGCCGGCCCTCTCGCCGAACAAAGCGCCACCCTCGCGCCCTTCCTTCAGCCGCGCGACCGAGGAATTCAAGCCCGATGGAGTTGGGCCGGGTGTCAATTAGGCGAAGAAGACACATTTACGACACGTCGTGAGCGAAACCTTTCTTGGCCATCAAACTGATCCCTCCACCGGACAATGCTAACTCGTCACATTCGTTCTGGCACGCGCCCGGGCGCCAGAAGCCCCGCGGGAGCTGTTTCTCTCTAAACACAGTAGGGTGTCGATTAGCCCCTGCCGGCCGTCGAGAACCCGTGAAATGCGCTTTTTTCGCGCGCACGTGTCCACACAGCTGCGATCAGCTCCCGGAGTAACTAACAAAAGGGAAGCAAGAGAGAGAGCGAAGACAGCGACAGACAGAGAGCATTCACGGAAAACTACAGAAAAATCAACACGAGATTGGTTAATCAGATTTCTGCGACGCAGCCACCCTCGGCCAATGGGAAGCTTCACCATGGGGGAAGGGATAACCCAGAGCTAGGAACATTTTGGGGAAGGGGAAAGGAATTTCTCTTATAAACGCGATGCAGAGTAGGAATAAAAAACTTCTGAGATTTTTCTGACACGAGACTAGTCAAATTTATTCGAGACACTAACTTGTTAAAATTTCTTCGACAACACTTGTTAAAATTTCTTCAGTCTCACTTTGTAAAATTTCTTCGGAGGAACAGTTCTAAAAATTTCCTCGAAACGAGACTTGTCGCGGAGAGAACTCGGGCAGCGACCTGGGATCCCGCGCCGTTTTCGCTCCGGCCCGCCAGCCTTGCCGCCTCTCGTCCTGGGCTGAGTGACAGCCCTTTTCGCAACGTCGGCGCCCGTGGCGACTCGCCTCCTCTGAGCCTGCTCGAGCGGACAATCTGGAATCGCCGCTACCTGAGCGAGAGTAGACGCGCCGCAGAAGATCAGCAACCCGGAGCCGCCGCCACCTCTGTCTGAGGCTGCCTCCTCGACCCACCCACGAAGACCAGCAGCCATTGGTGAAACTATGAGACGATGCCGTCTCACTGAACTATTGTAACGGCGAAAAACTGCAAGTGGCCGCGCTCAGGCCCATCAGAGTAACCACTTATAATTCATTCACAGAGTAGTTTTAGTAGTAAAAGAACTTGCGTCGCCCATTGCGACATTGTAAATTCCCCTGGCAGCTTTTGGTGCCAGGAATAAACAGTTGTTTGTCACAAATGACTCAATTGCTCATTCTTGACCTCCCAACTCTTCCACTCAGTTATATTTCAGGAGCTGAACCTGGCGCCCTCCCCCGAGCAGTCTTATGAATATTACATTTGGCTGGTCCCAACGTGGGGCTAGTCGAGTGCAACATTAGCTTTTATTACAGTATGTATACATATATATTGATACGCCGGGTAGCTAACAAATGCCGACTACTATGAAATGTAGCTCTAAAGTAATGCTATCTATGTAAGTAAACTAGTGGTGCTGCATCAATACCAATTTTCTAGCATTATTTATAACGGGTCCGCAAAATTATACAACTACACATGAATCTGCAAAACTGTTTTCAACCAGCAAACATTTGTTCTCCTCGACGAAAATCGAACTGAGGTTGATGGAGTTACCACGGCTCACGAGTTTGTTCAGATCAAACGGAGAATATCTATTTCGGAGAAAATCACGTGAACGGTTTAACTGCTAGCTTTTACCACAGACAGGAAGACAGACGGACATGCAGACATTTTGCCGTCAATCGTTTTTTTCGGTATTAAATACTTACATTACATAGATTCTGCCTGCAGAAAGAGTTAAAGAAAGTAATTTACAACATATGGGAAAACATTTATCAACTTTTTTGTTATTCGGCAAAAAATGCGAGAAGATATGTATTGCCCGGGAAGAAGAGATTTTCTGTCCAAAAAATCGCCCATTTACGGCGCATGATTGCAGTTCTTTCTTTTCTTACGATGTACAGCGAGAAAGTGAAATATAACAATGCATTATGTTGGTACTTAATATTTGGGAATAAGTAGAACTTATTCCCGTAAGTAGCTAAAACAATGTTTGAATCTACTGTTTATGCAGTAATTCGTATTCTAATATTTAAGTACATTAATTTAAGCAGGTCGACAATGTCGATGTATGAAATAAAACAAGATTATCATTCAATTAAGAATAACACGTCCGATAAAATTAAAATTAATTGTAGAAGACAATAATATTTTATTAACTGGAAGAAAATATTGTTTTTGAGGTGACATTGGAAGCCAATGATGATCAGTTATTGGATAGAATGTAATTTATTTACAGTTGAGCTATCATTACTTCATCCATTATTACTCCGAGAACTAAAGGGAATAAATCTATGTGTTCTATCCTTGAAAACATTATAAGTTAGTATTAGACATGTTGGTTTGAAAGTAAATTTATACATCTAATTTTTCAAAGAAGGGAAACTTACATTGTGAAATATATTCTTCGGTCTTAAATTTTCACGATTAATTCAAATATATTGAATGTCGTAGAAAATTCCTAACGTTTACTGTAAAAAATATAACCCACTTCCTTTGTGTCTCCATTCCTTTAATTATATATTTTTAAATAATACACATTTTGGTTTAGTCAGAGAATTGGTAAGTATAATCTCAAGACGTCTGACTGTCTTTCCTTCTAGCGAAGAAGTACGTTGTAATTCCTTAATGTCATGATTTGCATTTCTGAACATTTTAATGAGAATTAAGTCGAATTAAGTCGGAAGCGAATGCAATAATTGTTTAAACCTTAATGATTTTAAATTGTTCCATGTTATATTCCTCTTAGAAATTACTTCTAGAAATTTACTTTAAACAAACGGAATCAACGCTTTCGAGAAGTCAGCTGAGATATTATTCGGATAAGCGGATCTCGAAAAACACAGCGACTTCATAAATGCACTGTCTCACTCCATCCGTTTATTTCGTATCTCAACTGGGGTGTCTTGACAAGCGCGAAAGTGTTAAACACAAGCCCGTGTTCCCGAGAGCAGGGCTTCTATTTAACAGAAGCACTTGTATGCGCTTAGCAGCGCTACTTAAAAGCACGACACACGAGCGGTGGCGCGTGGACGGGGCGGGGCGCGGCGCGGCGCGGCGCGGCGCGACGCGGCAGAGCGTTGTGTGAAGCGCAGCGGGTGTGAAGGAGAACAAATGGCAGAGCGCGGCGCCGACAGGTTGCTGAATCGGGGTGCGTGGGTGGTCGCGGGCGCACTTTCGGCGCTGGAGGGATAGGGGCCGCGCGCGCATGAAAGGGTTGGAAGAAGCGAGAGGGGAAAGCAGAGCGGGGCAGGGGAGGTAGAGTGAAAGGGAAGAGAGCGAAATAAACGTGGGGTGGAGGAAGCTCCAAGGGCGGATTGCCTGAAGAGAAGAGAATCGCACCGGGAGAGGTCACTCAGGGCATTAAGTGCATGTCATTGCAGTGCTACTGACCGGGAGGTGAGAGGTGGTTGGAATTTGGGCTCTAGCTAGATAGCAGGGTCGAATTCAGTCGCTCGCTGAAGGAGAATTCTAGCGGCCGTTTGCTCTGATCGGCAGTTTTCCGTGTTTTTTCGATCAATACGAGGTGGAATCCGGAGTAGTAGTACCCTAACAATCGGGCCAAGGATCGAGCGCGATTCATTGTCTTTGTCCTATCCTCACCCCTTACATGCACTACACTACCACCTACGCTTGGAGATCGCTTGGGAGGTTAGAGTTAGTCCCGGCTGGGGCGGAGCCCGGCTGGTGGGAAACCTGTGGTTGGAATAATCCTCGCCACCTCTCAGTAGGTCGGCGCTGGATCTCACTATTCAGCGGGGGAAGATTACCGCCACCGCACGAGAAAAATATACGTACTACACTTACGGGACTCGTGATCTGAGCAGTTGACTCGCCCAGAATTACTAATCCGTCAATGAGTATAAGATCGCCACGGAGCGAGCGCAGGGAAGGGCAGGCAGAGCATGACATGACGCTGAGGATGGCGGTGTCGGAGTGGAGCTGAGGTGCGCAGCTTGAAGGAGTCAGGTACGGGGATGCAGGCCCGGGGAGCTTCGGCGTCGCCGCAAGAAGAGCGAGCGGGGAAGGGGGCGACGGGGACAGGTGCGGGGCGCGGGCGGGACGACGGCGCGGAAAGTGCGGCGGGGGCAGAATTCGTCGGAATGGGCCGGGGCCGGTGGACGGGCAACACTGCTGTTAAGCACTTGCGAAGCGCCAGACACGCGGTGTGATTCGCGGTCGAGACGCGGTACATCCGCGCATTTACGATACAACGCGTGAACGCACATTATCGCTTCGACCCCGGCGCAGAAGCCGCCGCCCTCGCGCTCCCCCTCTCTGCGGTCTCCGTCGCTTCCGCTGTTGCCACCTACAGCTTCCAATGCAACCGCAGAGGCCAGTCTCAGCCCCGCCTCCGCCCTCTCCGTGGGGCACTTGCCGCCCCCGCCACTTGCGCGCAATCTGGATTCTGGAATAGTGTAAATCGTTACCAATAGTGTGGTGAAAGGTCTCATAGCGGGCATTCCAGTCACCATGGTTTTGCGGAAGTCGTCACCAGCTCCAATATACAATCCATACCTTCACCAATCGTTATTTCTATTTTCGTCACGGTACTCCACTGGCAAAGGACGTGCTATCGCTATCTCAACCAAACAGCTACTAGCAGCATAAACGATGTTATTACGTCTCCCGACTTCATAGTCGTCGCATCTCGCCACTTTTACTGCCTCTTCGCCGGCGCAGTAAAGACCAGTCAGTGATAGAATCGCTACGCTTGATATTGGCACCTCCACTAGGCCACTTGCCGCCACGAGGCCACCTCCATCGTGGCACAGTCAGACCTCAATCTGCCCTTCCCACTGCCGCCCGCGCAGTCAGCGCCGCACCCTCCCCCCCGCCACCCTTCGCCACGAGGGGGGTCAGGATGCCCACTTGAGCCCCCGGCGCCGCCCCGCGCGCATGCAAGAGGCCCATCGATCCGCGGAACACGCGGAATTCTCATTAACGACCCGAATCTGACGAACAATTTCGGTGTGGCTTCGCATTAGCTGCTCTTGCCGCCACCCGACGGAATAATCTGCCATCCACGCTCCTTCCGCCGCTTGCCGCCCGCCGTTCCTGCAACGCTCCCGCACAATTAAATGAAGCCGCCGCTGTCGACGCGTGCTCGTGCTTAGCGCCGCTGCAACGCCGCGGGGGCTCACGAGGTCAGGGCTTCGGAGTCAGCCCCGGGCCTCATTATCTGCGCAACACGCGCCTTCCGCTTGCTCTAATCACGCGACGAAGCCGCGTTCCGAGAACGAAGACCAATATGTGTTCTCAAGGGCTGGTGTTGCTCCATGCAAAATGCGAATTGCCGAGGCAGTTCACCCCTGGGTCAAAATCCCTCTTCCGACTACCATCTGACAAGTGTTGGCTAACTTCTGTACAACACCCACTATGATAGAATCCCCATACTACTCTCAATCTCAATATTTAGATAATGTTATAAAGATTTCTACGGTATGTCTCTAAGAGCTAAGTTTCAATCGCTTTTATTGTTTTATACTGTTGATATATTTATATTGCAATTTTGATGTGAAGCTTCACGCTGATAACTGTCTAGAGTAACTTTCGAGCTTATTCTGAGACCTCAATTCTAGAAACAATTATTTGAATCTGCGACTGCAGTCCTTAAGGGATCATGAATATTCGGCGATTTAGCGGAGATATGAATACCTAGATGATCTATTCTTCTTGGAGATGTGCACGTTCGGGAGTTCCACATTTAGTGGTTCATACATATATGCGAATTTCCAACATTTTACTGGAATGAAATCAGCCAAGTAATGTTAACACAAATCTGGACGGAAATTCCATCCATTATGTCAACATTTCACTAACAAAATATAAATGAAGGAAGTACAATACGATAGAATGTAGAAGGCGCAAAATTTCACCAGACTAAAGACAATATAATAATTCATTGGGAACAAGAGAAAAAAATAGATGCCTTTTTATACAATTAGGGGTACATGACATAGCATGTTGTATAATATTGAGCCATTTGTAATTTTGTAACATATTTGCAAACTTCTAATGTATGTTAAAATATTTTTAGAAATCAAATTCATAGTTTGGTTTAATTTATTTGAAATAACACATGTTGAAGACATTATTGCTAACGCAAAAATGGAAATGCTCAATCACCATGGTGCCGTACATTATGCTTGGTACACCAGTGGACTACGCCATCTGAGGGAGGAGACTTGAATATGAGAAAACAAAATAATTTGCGGAGTCTATATTTCTATTTTAATCTAGGAAATTTACAACATACATTTGGAAGTGATCGGCGGGAAACACTAGATTAATTATGGTTGCTACAAGAAAATTACATAACATAGTATACATTGCTTGTTCAAATTGACAGACCACAGGTATACCAGAGGTGTGAAATCAATGGGCAAATAGCTACTGTAAATGTCACTACTGTTAATAGAGAGATATCTGAATAGGTGGAAAGGTCAAACTTTGACATCAATTTACTCTAAACAACTGTTAGTTGGAACCTTGTCGTTTCAAAGAGTCGATATTAGACTTAGTATTTTATTCTCGACAAGATAAAATGATGGTATATTTTTAATTTATTTTCAATCGCATCGACATCTAATGACATTAACGGCTGCATAAAAAAATCGGCTAAGAAATCCATCTCACCCCGGCGAATTGCTGTTTTCAGTCCATTGTTTAAGTATGCAACCGGTTTTTAGAGTTTGTGTTAAACTCCGTGTTTCAACAACTTTAGCAAATGCCATTCGACATTAATTTTGAGCGATAATTTAAGAAAAAACAGAAAGAAAAAGTTCTAGTATGAGGAGGGGAATGAAGGAAAGATAAGAAGAAGAAAAAGAAGAGGAAGAACAAGAAGGAAAACGAAAAGTAAATTAACTTTTGGTCCAACGGCACATACATTGCGCATTACTTGCAAAGGTAACGCAATATCATAACTGCATGAACCTGCAAAATAGTTGCTAATCAGTAAAAAATTTGAACTCAAATCCTTAGAGTTATTCCGCCGTTTACGTTTCTTCTGCACAACGGGCACAGCATAAGTCAAGCAGTCTCCCTAGCACATTAAAAACGTTGGACATTTTCATTTGCAATTTTCAAACGTTCTGAGGTTTAATAACATTATTCTAAGATCTAGTTTTAAAGCACAGGTTTGATTAATTAAAAAACCTGCGAACAAATATGTAGTTTTGCATTGTTATTTTCTACTTGTAATTTTTGAAAACATAATACATTCGTTAAAAATAAGACTATTACAATTTTTAGCATCCTTTGCTATATACTATGAAAATATTTCAAGAAACAATTGGAGCCGTTTTTGAGAAAAAATCAATTGCATTAAATTCAACACATGATCGTCCTTTAAAATCTAACCTATTAGAACAGGTTTTATCTAAGACCTAGACGTTCTCAAATTGCACATACTTCCTCGCATTATTTCTAACTTCTGCAATTTTCAGAAATTCAAAACGAAAATAAGATCTACGCTATTTTAAGCGTTCTTTGCTAGGTCCCTGAAAAACATTAAAAATATTTGGAGGCATTTTTGAATAAATTGCGTTAATTTCAAGCAATAACTGCTGCTTTTAAAAAATGTACATCGTGATTTTTAGAACAGATTTCATTAAAGACAAAATTTTTATCATCAATATTGTACATTTAAAAGGTCTTTTTTTACACTTTTTAAAAATACAGAGTTCACAAAAATGGAACCCGGTCATTTTTAGCGTAGTTTCCTATATCCAGAGAAATATTAATTAACTAGTTGTGCTACAAACTTCCTCGTTCTAGTTAGTTTTCAAATGTCTTTGTTCTGGGCTAGCTCTTCGGTCTTGCTCCATCCTCTTACCAGCTGCCATCTATCGTCGCTTAAAGAACATTTTTATATTTACTCGAAGTTTCTACTTTCTAACGGTAGACCTGAAATGTTATTTTAAGAATAATATGGAAGAGTAAAATTTCGTCCTATAAGAAAAATTTCGTTGAGAAATTAAGAGCCGTTTCAACGAAAATGGCGTTTAAGCATTACAGTAAGTGCGAAATTTGAAGCTCTTTTTCACAGAAATCACTCGAAATTACGCGAAAATTATGCATATTTTTGAAAAATCGTACATGACTTTCTTTAAAGATCTATATTCGAAGAACGGAATTCAATATGAGAAAAACTCGAACTTCTGTATTATCGTTGCACGATGACGCCGAAAACTTTTGAAATTTTTCAATTTTCGTAAATTCAGAGATTGATTACAAAATGAGTCATTTTTAAGCGCCCTTTGAGCTATTCGAGAACAAAATTTAATTTAAAAATTGAAATCACTTTTAAGAAAATGTTGAGGTTTTATGTAATCAAAATCTACGTTTCAAATTCGCCGGACCTCGTGTTCCTTCCGATTGATCGGAGACTATCAATTTTTAGGGAAGATCGTGTGAAAGGTGGAGACACTTGCGTTGTCCTCAGACGGATGGATGAACAGACGGACGGTTTCTGTTCAGTCAGTTTTTTGGTATCCGTGAAAACACGTGAATTGTGACTTCACAACATGCATAGAGGAAGAATTTAATATACAAAGAATCACGATTTAAAAACTTACTCGATACAAAGGCACTAAGGCATTTTTCCTGGCGAAAATTCATCGTTTTCCAGCGCAAGATACTTTCTCTTTACTACATAAGTATGTCGTAAAGTGTAAAAGTAAAAAGAAGAGAGAAGTGGAACAACGGAAAAAGAGGGTCAGACGCAGGAGGAGAAAAAGTAGAAGATTTTTGGGAATTTGCCCAATACTTATATTTTCTTAAATGCCCGTAGTACACCCTTTCAGTATATTTTACTCTATTCTCGATAATCCTTGGATTAAATTATTCATTCACAATTGATAACATTCGTTGGTATACTCGTACTTTTACTTCAAAGAACACATGGATAGTGATGTAATGCCTGGAAGTACAATCGGGCTGAGGGACTTTCTGTCTATTTTATTGTGTTTTGTCATCCATTTTTACTGGCATTATTGAAATATTACAATGAGATAATGCTTTAACGAATGCACAATACTAGGAAATGATTTTAGAATTCTAGAGAACCCAGATTTAAGATATTTCTATATGTACCAAAGTTGCATTTACATAAAATTATGATAATATTATTATTATCTTTAAATATATTGTGAAATTTGAAACCACAAAACATGTCAAATACGTTTTTCAAAGAAGCGATTCACATCCCTAAATCTAGCTGTGAGCATATGATATGCTCTCAATATAGGTATTATGGTATTTCGTCGTCAATGGAAACCAGAAAATGTGCGATAACGCTTGGACCATGCTCGTGAAAGATTTTCCGGGATAGCCACCTCCCCCATAAACTCTCCGTTATGAGCGCGCCCTCCGCGATGTCAATGCGGGGCTAGGAGGCTGAATCACGCGGCTCTTTTTGTTCGGGAAGCACGAGGTACCGCCGCCTAAATTCCCCACCGCTTCATTTTCAGCGCCACGTGTAATGAGTAATGGCTACTCATTTACGGGCCGATCCTAGAATTTTATTGGTTCCGAGGTCTTTGTGTGCACCTTGCAATCAATTCTGATGAAGCTCCATGCAACGCGGTGAACAAGACACTCCGAAGCGTATTGTAACAGGGTGGCTGGCGGTTGCAGCGAACTAGGGGTTGGGTTGGCAACGCACCAGAACAGAAAATACGCTGGGATAGTCAATTGGGCAAAGGCACGAGAGGCACGAGATCTATAGGGCCGCATGTATCAAGAGGAGAGCGCGATGGCCTGCCAGAAGTGGCTTTTAAACAATGTGGAGCCTGCTTGAGATCTGAAACATCGGAAATCACCTCAGTAAGAGGTAAAAAATCCACAAAGTACTCTCATTCAATTAAATATTCTGAAACCTAATACCTGTGAGGTAGAATTTGAATGATTGAATGGTTTCGAATAGTTGCGTATTCAATGCGATTTATTATTATTATTATTATTATTATTATTATTATTATTATTATTAATGATGGTATTATTTCCTTTCTAGAGAATTTATGTATTGATTATTACTTGAAGATATAGAATTGTAATAGATATGTGATAAATCTGCAGTGCGGAACATTACAAAATTCAAGGAGCGATAAAACGTAGTAAACATTTAGACAAGTTTAAATTCACATATTTATGATGATATTTTGAAGATCACAAAAAAATAGGTTCTCAATTAAGAACACGAGATAGGTTTTTTGGTAGATTTGTGGAACAAAAATGCCTGTAATTCAAATCAATGTTTCTTGT
This sequence comes from Gryllus longicercus, assembly GCA_038098605.1. Classification (NCBI taxonomy): domain Eukaryota; kingdom Metazoa; phylum Arthropoda; class Insecta; order Orthoptera; family Gryllidae; genus Gryllus; species Gryllus longicercus. Next base: position 454,494 of record JAZDUA010000782.1, read on the forward strand.
CATTTTATTTCGAAAACAATATAAAATTACACCAATACACAAGTTTTCAATTGCTTAATATAAAAACATACCTTTTACGGTGTTAACATATCTCTTCATAAGTAATTCTGTTTTGTAAGACACTAAATAATTTGCAATGGTGAAAGATAACTTTATTTTTTTAGCTGAGGACTCAAGAAAACGTAATTTGGATGGCAGACAGTTTTTGACCACAACACAGCGAAACTTCCAATTCCAATATGCTGTTCTCTTAATATTACATCAATATTATTAATTTTCTTTTGGAGTAACATTACTGGTACTACGTACTTTGTGAGCGGTGCACTTGCGAAGTTGAAGTCTTATCAGTGCATGGACTCACCTGAAATAATACAGAAAACATAAATTTAATTCACACTGGATATATTTCTGTTTTATATTGGTACTGTATTGATCTGTTCCCACAATAAGTAAAACAAACATGACGGCTTTCATACAATTTACTTTCTCATCTTAACAAATGAAATATTGAAAAACATATTATGAACAAGATAAAAAATACGTGTGTATTACATTGCATTTGTTTTTTGTCAAATATACATTTATTGGTTTTAAAGTTCAACATAAGTCATTTTTCCCATGATAAGAAAACGTTGTAGATTCTATTTAGTTGCAATTCTAGACGTTTTCTAGCAATGAATCAATCTTTTCATTGTGAATTTGAGTATTCGCAAACATTGTTACCGATTTGTATGAATTTCTTGATTACAAGGATCAAGAAACAATGGTTTCTTTTTCGCGTGTGCAATAATGAAGAGAATACCAGCAACACACAATGAACCGACTGCTTTTTGATTAAGGTTTTTTTGGCAATTTGCCATCTCAGAAGACCGTGCACAACAAAATATGAGCGAAATGAAAGCTGGAAACACGGTAGCGTAGACAGACGTTTCTCACCGAATTTTTACTCCTGAGTTCGTGAAACGTATGCTTTGAGGCATTCAATTTACATTGTTCATATATTTCTTTGGCTACAATAAAATACTAGTTGGATATTTTTTCTACTACTTTGGTGCAGTCTCATGGAGTGGACAATCTTGTATTTATTACATAAAATATTAATAAAATAAAAAGAGATCCTGGTGGCTCATGCTAGCTTTCCGTATCGCGATCTGCAGCTCGATTCCCGTATGGGACAAAAACAAACTGTCGCTTTTGATTGTCATAACACATGTCATAGACCATATATAAATCATACATAAAATAAGCACACAATCAATTAAAATGATATAGAATTTTCTTCTTCGTAAAAACCTTTCGCGATTACGTTGCAAGTGCAAGTAGAGGAATCTAGTGACAAAATAAAATACTTTTATGGTAGTGTATTGATAAGGGTTAATTTTTTCACACTTATCGATGATATCGATGTTCAGACTTCGTCTTCAGGTATCAACTTTGTGCAGTTATTCAACACATGAGGCAGCCTGTGAATCCATTCTCCAGAGTTGATATACTCTCATTTTTTACGGCTATAAACACATGTTGGCTCACTTTTGAAGTAAAAACCAGAGAACACGCGACATTTGAAACATGTTAACAAAATTGTAAAGAGAGCTTAAAGTATAGAGATAAGTGAGTAAAATTATTGAAATGAAGTGAGTTGATTAATTAAAATGCATTTTTCTCATATTAAATAGTTCAAAGATGTAATATTTTAAAATTATAACAACTGCTGATCTATAATGACTAACTAAACTGAAAATGAATGACATGCTCTACTTATAACTATAGTGGAATTTCATGAAGATTTTCTAGAACAACGATGATTTGTGACCTTTTATAAAAGGAGGTAATTGAGAATATTTTTTTATGAGGATTAGAGATGTGAAGGCAGTTTTTTCCCCAACATGTGTAGTTTTTAATTTGTGTCATGTTTAATTTTAAATTAAAGCGCACAATGTGATACAGCCATGCACTAAAATACATTTAATATGGGAATCTAATTAGAAAATACTTATGTGTACGTAGTTGTATTCAAAAGTATCTGATAAAATTTCCATTGACGTCAGCACGGCATATACCCACCAGTAGCCAATTCACATGCACCACTATGAACATCGATGTATGCTGCATTTATGTCGTCAAACGAATATTGGAACGAATAAAGCAGTTCTAGAACAGTTTGCCGGATATTTGAGGCTAAAGCATACAAAAAAGTTCGGCTCCACAATTCGTATCGGGTGCAGACGCTCAGGGCTCTACTTGCTCGAGGAGAGAGGAAGTGAGGGGGAACGAGAGAGTGAGAGGGAGTTCCAGGAAGTAGGAGGGACGACGTGAGGTGGGGGTCGACGGACTACGCGTCGGGGAAGTGGCCCGAGCGGCAGGGGGGGGATGCGAGCAGACGCCGTGGGGTGAGTGTGCGACGAAGACATCGTATCTCGAGTCGGTAGCAGGAACCCCGGGGCCGCAAGAGAGGGTGCTGGGGATGCGAACAGGAGCTGGTGGTGCGGACGGTACGTGGGGCGCAGGGACGCCGACTACCACAATGCAGTGCGCTGAGGGTGAAGCGTTTAACGAGCGGGTTTACCGCGCCAAATTAACGTATTTAATCTCGAAGAAAGCTCCATTTAATCGCTAACAGCCATTTCACGCCTTCTGCCAGACGCTATTCTTGGACTTCCTTTACAAATGGCGGGCAAAATTTAATTGGCAAACTCGGTGCAACGCACGAAAGAAAATAACGACCGGGACATTTAAGATATAAATGCTGAAAAGTGAGATTTATAGTGTTTATTCTTTGACAACAAAATGTCATTTAAATTGAATCATTTCGAGAACATTCGATGTTATCTCTAGTAAATATTTTTCATTTAGTTTGTGATATTTTCAGCTCGAAGAATGCGTTGTGCAGAGGTTGGAACATAATACATTTTTTCCAGCAAAATTCAGGAAACGTACGTTGAATTCCAGATAATTCTTGAACGCATTGTAGTTGAGTAAGCTCACGCAACTTAATCGAGGTGGTTTCTCATACACTTATTCTTAATTATTCAACTCACAATCATCGTTCATTACTCCATTCTTCATCATCACACCAATAACAAGAAATTATTGATCCTTTCAACCAACGGACCCGATATTTTCATCGAGTAACCATTCTTTCTAAGGAAAAATACGTTATTACAATAATCATTGCCTAAATTAGCTTTTTTCGAAACTACTGTTTCCCACACACGAGGTAGATATTGTATGGGTTCTCAATAGACGACGGGAAAAGTACCAATGGTGCCCGTGCTTGGGGGCTGCTACAACACAGTGGAAGCTACGTGAATACCAAAATAGCTTTAATTTCAAGGCATATGCACTGTTCATATCAAAAGGATTATTGTAGAAGATAATAAGTGATTATGGAATTTTGCTTGTAGCGGCGAGATTCTAGTTCTCTCAAATATTGTAAAGTGAGATATCTGCGTTAAAGGAAAAAATTACTTCGTAAACATTTATTTATACACGCACACATCATTCTGTTCCTGAAACATCCATAAAAACTAGGGTTTGATTTGTTACGTATTTGATATCATTATCTGAAGAACTGACATGATTTAAATTTTCTAATTGAAGACTTTATGTTGTATCAGAATGAAAATCAGATGTTTTTTTCAAAACTGTTAAATTTTCTACATTTTTGATACAGTAAACACTAGTTAACACAAATTCTAAGAGACAGAAATAATCAGTATTCGTGTAATAATCTGGTTATTCGATCATTATACAGATATTAATTCCCATGTGTTTGCCGGGATCCGATGTTTGTTCGTGTTACGACAAAATTCGTGTAAAGTGAGTACGTACTGACAAGAGTTTTCAGTAATAACCTTCAAATAGTTAATTGTTTTCAAAATAATGAACAAAATGGTGTTTTTTCTATTATTGCATTTAGATTAAAACCAACATCACTTATTAAATAAAATAATAACTATTCGTGAAATAAAAAACAAACTAAAATCCTATCCACTTTCCTGTTAGTTGACTCACCACGATTCATTCTCCACAATGCTAACAAAATACATATGTTCACGTCAGGTCCGTTTTATGTTGTTATTAACACGCTAATTAAGAGAAATATATTTATTATTGATAAGGTGCCACAAGAATACTTCCATAAAATTTCTCATTTGAGAGACGCAGTTGTCTTCTTTTAAAACACTGCAATTAGTGAATGAGTTGATAAGATGAACAGCTGCATATGGTGAATAATTAACGACCAGTAACAGTAAAATTTTTGGTAAATGCGACATATTGCATTTTCATTTGATGTGATTTATTTTATCAAAGAACAGTAAAAAATGTTAGTGACGTATGCGAAAGAAGTAAAATCTGCGTATGTTATCTTGAGCTTTAGAATCATCTTAGAAGCTCATCTTTTAACAACAAATAGATCAATGTTGAATAAAATTTTGAGAAATTATTTCAATTTTATTTTCATTATTATTTCATTGACAAAAACTCACCAGAAGATAAATAAAGTAATAGCTAAATTGGCAGTAAAGACACGTTGTTTGTTTAATTAGAAGCAGACGTATATTGACTAAATCTAGTACATAAAAAACAATGTTTGTTTATTGGTACTTCGTACGCTGCCATTCATCCGATTACGATAAAACTGAGTCAACTTTTTTGAACTTGCGCGAAGCATAGAGCCATAGTATAATGGGAATGTACGTATGTCTGTGGCGCAAAGACGCAAAATGAGGGCGTTGTTGACGACGATTTTATGCGTTTTTGCTGACTCAAGCGCCCCTGAGCAGAAGCTATGCAACCCGCAGCACTCTTAAGTATCAAGCGCGTCATCGCTGAAAATTCTGCTACTGCAATTGTGAAATATCGACCTGAATTATTACTCAAACGTTATATTGGACAAGTAAATCAAATTTCTTCAAGACAGTGGCTTAGCGAATGCACGCCCAAAATCAAGACGTTTTACCAATAGACTCGACAACCGCGTCCAAACCAGACAAAGAACCTACTCTTACTTGCGGAAAAGTCTTTTTTACAGTTTTACACTTTTTTACAGAGCGTAGCGTAAAACGTGATTACCAATCACATGACCACACGTTACGTGAGAAGGAAGGTCACTAGTAAAATATAATAAACTCAGCTTGAGAGTTACTTTTCCTTCAGCCCGTGAATGGTAACAGCTTGTTCACAACCTAACCTCCTGAGCTGCGAAAGGAACAGCCGGCGGGGTTGGCGGCCAGTTGGACGGCAGAGAGCATCATGCACACTTCGCGAAGCTACTGGCCGCCCCAACGTTTCGCCGGGCTTGCCTACCCAGGCCCCTCCTCTCAGGCGCCGCTAATTGCTTTCTTTCGGTCTGAGCGCCTTCATTAATTAGCGCCGGGGAATGGGTCGTGTAAGAGTAATGGAAACTTCCCGGTGATTAAACAGAGCATTAAGGGGCGGAGAAGGTTTACTCGAAGGAGACAAGGCATGACTGGTGGGTGCGGTATATGCCCGTTTTCACGCCAGTGAGAAGCGAAGTGAGGGAACAATCGGAGGTGGCCTTGCGGGTTTCAATTGCGGCTACAGGAAATGTGTGTATTAGTCACTTGGAAATATTTACCAGCAGTTTGACAGAAACAAATACTTCATATTTACTATCTGTTGCATTGAAGCATTTGTCTTTACTTTCGGGACATTGACAAAACTTGTTCGGATGGCAGCAGTACACTCAGAAGAAGACCACACTACGCTGGCCGAAACGTTAGCCACCATGACATTGACCCGGCTCGTCCCGGATAGCCTAGACAACATAAACTCCGGACGCGGAAGCCTAAGCAACCATATTGTTCGGATGAAAATTACACGAGAGCATAAAGAATGTGTTGCTTAGTAGTACGTATTTATCTGTGGTAGTAAACTGATAGCCATTTATTTATTTCTAACGTCAAAGGGATTAAAATACTATTTTACGAAATCGATATTAATATTAAAATTTACAATTAATACTAAATATGAAAACTTTACCAATCAAATAATTACAATCCACACATTCAAATCAAAACACCAGATTAACAAAGTATTCTCAAATGATGAGTATAATTTATATTTAAAACTACAGGTTTCAAATTCAAATCACTATTTAAAACCACATAAACAACACGCACTTCTTATCATTATTTGCCACCATTACGTAATATCATAATACTACTTGAATTCAGAACAGCAGAACAGTTTTTTCTATTTTCTTGAGCTTCACATAAAGAATGCAGCCCTGTAGCCGAAGAATTAAGATAAAACTATGAGTTTTTCTTCATCTTGCATTGTAAGAAGAGAAAGCATTGTATCCTATTGGCGGGGTCTCGTAACAAACTAACGGTGTTACAACCGCACATACGTTTTCGCATTAATTGTAACGGCTCCACAATTTTATACTAATATATGAACCTTCAAAGGTATTTCAAACCAAAATGAATTATCCTCTACGTTTAAGGAGACAATTTAAAGAAACATTTTGACAAAATAACTGTTTTAAAATTGCCTAAGTTTGACGGAAAATTATACGAAAATTACTCATATTTTAACAGATTTAATTCTATCTTATGTAACCACCGCCTCCCCGATTACCTGATTCCTTCGGCGATTCAGCTTTGCCCGGCTGCTTCGTCGGCAGACTCCCTAGAGGGAGGCATGAATGATTGCCTAACTACTTGAGAAAAAGACTCCAGCATTTTCATAAACTACCTTACTCACTTAGTATAGTGTGTGGGTGAAGCCCAGTGACATGAATAAACTTAAAACTAACTTAAATCTAATCTTAACTTATTAACGGCCAGTATGGGCAGAGTTCATTTCAGCTCCGGTGTCTTTGCCCTCCCGGGCGGTCGTGATCCAGCTCACAGGTGTAGCGCTCGGGCGTTCCAACGCTCAGCGGGTCTGGCGGCGGGCGTCGACGGTCAGCTTTCCCCAGGTCCCTTTGTGGCCCTTGGCAGTCACGGCGGCGGCCCCGGATTAGGCCCGCGGCGGGCGTCGGCCGGCGGCTTGGTGCGGGCGGCGCTTGGTGGCGGCCTCGGATTAGGCCAGCGACGGGCGTCGGCTGGCAGCTTCTCAGCGGCGCTTGGTGCGGGCGGCGGCGGGAACGCGTCCGGGCGATGACGGGTGGCTCGCGATATAGTTTGTCACGTCCCCGGTTCGCACTCACATGGCACTCTTGGTCAGGCACTCAGTAGTAGTGTCCCGTCCCATCGGCCGGCTGTCGTCTCACGAGTCGGGCTGCGATGTGGCAAGGCTGCGTGGCATTCGGGCGGTCAGGCACCAATTAAGTGGCCTCGCTACTGCCTCAGAAACAAGTCTCTTCCTCGCTACCTCCGAGATAAGTCTCTTCCCCGCTGCCTCTGATACAAGTCTCCTCCTCGCGACCTCCGATACAAGTGATCGAGCTGTCCCTCCGCGGTCCTACAGGAAGGCTCGCGTAGCACGTGATTCCTGCCCCACATTGTCTATTTCTATTGAATGTCGCGGCACCTGTAACCCTTCCGCCAATCACGGCGTCAGCGGCGAAGTCACCCCCAGCAACCTCCTCCGCAGTAACGTTCGTCACCGAAATTCCCGGAAATAGGCGCGGGTAATTCCGTTGCTCGGTGAAGGGGTTGTGGGCGGAGTATTTCCCCACACGTCATAAGAGGTGCGTCCGCCTTTCTCGGCTGAACAAAGGAGGCGCATCTTCGTCCTCTCCCCAGGCGCGCTAAGCGGCTTTTACACAGGTACAGCGGAAACGGCATTTCCGGCTGCTCCTTACTGCGGCGCGGCTCTTAACTAAATAAAATAAATTTATGGCTCGTGTCGTCATCCGCGATGTGCGACCGTCCCATTACACATAGAAAATATATATTTTCAATATTGTGTGAATAGTTGTCAGAAGACATCGAAAAATATTTAAACTTGTCAAATTTAGCAAAATCAAGGATATCAACGAAAATGAGAATTTCGCCATTCCATGAGCGTCCTACACACTATCGGAGGACAAAGTTTAGTGAAAAGAATGCGGCTATTGAGGTAAGAAATTGGAAAATGTTCTGGTTTCATATTAAGTACCCACAAACTCCAAATTCCGATTTAATCTCTGTGGGCCTCAATTTCGTAAAGATCAATCGGGGAATATCAATTTTAGAGAAAATCGTCTCAACGGTTTAGATGCTAGCATTGATCACAGATGGACGGACGTGGAGATGGACAGATGGACCGATGTTTTCCCATCAATTAATTTTTCGATATCACGGACTCACAAAACGTGCGTTTTGACAATATAAGGTGTTAGAGAAAGTAATGTATATATATATTGAAACACATTGTGTTTCCTTATACTAATTAGAACATTAGCATAAGTAATTAGAATCTATTTTGGACTGCGCGGTACGCACGACCAGCGCGACGGACAGCGGTGAGGAGGGCCAGCCGCCGCCGCCGCCACCGTTGCCGCTGCGAGGCGTCCGTGGGAACGTAATCGACGGTTGAGAACCGAGCACGGAGCGACAGGGAGTTTTGGCCGTTACGAGTCAGTTGGGTCGAGTCGGCCGTCGCCGAAGGACGTGGCCGCCGTGCTGCCGGCCGGCGAAGGTTGCGGAGAAGTCGTCGGTAGCTGCGGACGTGTGGCGAGAAGCTCGCCGCTTTGCACGGGCAAAGGGAGCACGCGGCGTGTGTTATAGAATTTAGCCCACGCAAGAACACTAGACGCGTTAGGTTGAGATCGGGAAAGTGATCAATATAAAAGATCAGTGCTAGAAAACAGTAAATTGCGCTTATGCTATTTGTCGCGGTGTGTACAATTCCAGAACTGTGTGTATTGCAAAGCTGACGCCGACACGTGCAGTGGCCGCGTGGTTAGTAGTTATATCAAATGACGAAAGACAATTAGAGGAAAGTGCGACGCCGAAGTACCAGGAGCCGAGTCAGGAGGGATTCCAGAGGCCGCCAGCCGAGGCGACCGCTGCTCCACCAGCCGCCGACTGCGCCCAGCTGCTGCGAAGGTCGGCGACCCCGGCCGATGCGAGCCGTAACCCAAGCATCGAAGGTATTTGTTGGGGCCCCAAAGGTATGATAAAACTCATGTTAAAGTTGATCTTGGTACCAAGGCAAAGCGTAGAGGTATTATAAATAATGTAATTATCAGATTTGGTTTGTGAATAAATCCTGTTTATGATTGTACCACATTTATTGATTAAATTTCCCAATGCTAAATCGACTCCTCGTAGGGACCCATTCACGAAAAAGATACCCTCCTTTAGTAATTTCTTACAGTGAAAGTACCGGCATCACTAGGTACGTCACAATATATATATATATATATATATATATATATATATATATATATATATATATATATATATATATATACACTATTAAACACATTTCGTTAACAGGACGTGGCAGTAAGAGTTTCTCTGTCGAAAATTCGCGGATTCCGACGCACGATTTCAATGCTTCCTCTTCTTACGATGTAAAGTGAGAAAGTAATATATGAATATCAGTCGCTTGTTTGATGGTTCCAGCGAAAAAAGAAAGAAACGTTACATTCTCTCTCCCCAATATCACAGAAGACAGTTAATGAACTACGAAAATATTACTCTTCAAGCTCTGAAACTCATCTGTTATCACTGTTTCACTTTCTTTGCACTGAGCACGCCGAGAAATTCTGTAGAAAGTTTGTTAGATATGAATGTGACTAAAGGTTTGTATTAGTCCGTTGGTGTAGTGCACTAACAAGGTCTGTAATGTCAGTAAGTTATAATTAAATCTCATAATTGAAATTAACAGTTTTCTTCCTGTCCGTATCAACGAACGTTGTTTTTGTCACTCGTTTGGACATAACTATTAATTTAGAAGTGGCTTGCGCCAGTTTTCATTAAAACCCAATGTCTATTCTTTAACTTACATTCCAAGTGCCATACATTGATGAGCACATGAAATTTTGCTTATATCATTTTGTATATAAAGAGTGAGGTACATATTTCATTCAAACATTACTTTAAATGGAAATCTGATTTATGCCATTTTTTCTTTCAAACTTAGAATGTAGTCCGTGTTCCCCTTTTCCTATTCTACATTAGTATTGTTCATAGGCATTGTCAAAATTAAAATCCTTACACACCTCAATTTTATTTTTTATGGAGAAGTATTTATTTATAGCCATTTAAAGCAAAGAGAAAAAAGTCTGTACAGGCATGGCTTGAGAAATTCTTATAATATGTTTTATTCATGATGTCTATGTTTCACATTAAAACCTCGCACCACATGTGCCATTAAAGATTGGTTATTCATACTTAAATATATTTAATGTTTGGTACTTATTATTATTGTTAATTATTGCAAAATAATACTCAAAATAATCTTCTTTCATAAAGAAAATAATTTATCGAATGCCTGAGCAATGAAATTCATCCGAGCTCAAGTTCCACGAGTTACAATACGAGCATCGATATCCTCTGATTCTTTAGACGGCTAGTCGACCGTATCGGTTATTTTGCAGAAGAGGGATTTCAAAGTAGCGCGAAGAATGAACGACCAAAGAAAAGCGTTTCTCAAAAGGCTGAACGTCTTCTTGCTTTCTTTTTTCGATTCCTTCTTTTAGTTACAACCAATTGCGCCTATTATACTTCAAATTCTGCCAGAGCGATAAGACCGATTGTGAAACTTCTCAATATCCTTAACAATAAAGTATCACAAGGATATAAAAGTTGCTCCTTCCTTCCATTGGAAAGATCTGAGATAAAGAGTAAACCATTAAGGTAATATACAGGTCTGCTACATTTATATAAAGAATGTACTTCGGAAAACGTACTGGGCTAGTTTACGCATGTTCTTTCTTGGTTCTCCCATGCCTTAATAAAAAGGGAACTGGTTAATAATTTTATTTCATGAGTATAAAGACGGAAATTCTTTGTAGTCATGTCGAATGCTACTGTTATTTTATTTCAATAGTGATGTGTGATACTTTTAATATTGTGTTTATTTTTCCAAACATATATTTCATTTCCAAGTACGTTTTGCATCGCGGTTATATAATAATCTCAGAAACACCTTTAGACAATGTAGGAAACAATTAATGTTTTAGCTTTATATTTCCCTACACCATACGAATAAAAAGAGCTCAGAAATGTACGAAAAATGTATTAATAGAAATGAGGCATAACGCTTGTACTTTGTGTTTCGAGTTTATTCCACCTGTAGAGAACCATTATATCCCAATGATTTTTATGGATCATGCAATAAGCCAAGGATATCCAACCTGTGGTGCATGCGGTGAACATGGATTTGGATTATTACAGGTTACTCACAGCACCCTTGCGTCTTCATATTCTTTTAAAGTACGCGACATACGCATTACTCAATCCATCCCTATATTTTCAATCCCAGAGAAGTTTCAATTTTCTCATCATATCCAGCAACTGTGGTTCAAAGTATTTTCTTCGTCAAATAAGTCTCTCCACTGGATGTAGCAACGTCAGCGGGATCCACGAGCACGATCCCCATCTCCCTCAAGAGCTCATATTTTACTATGTAGATTGGAGCTCCAATAAATGTGTACCTTTTGAATTGGCGTGCATTAATTCATTACGTCGCTTGACTGGGTTATCCTTTGCCTTATCCTAAACAAGGTAGAGTCTATCCATATTTCTGTGTGCCAGCACGCTTGCAGTAGACTGTAGTGGTGAATTTTTTTCTATGGTGATGCTAATACAGTAGAATGCCTATGACACGAGACAACATTGTATACGAAAGAAAATGTATACGAAAACCGCACTGAAGGCGTGGTTATTTTCCCAATCTATTGGAGAGATGATCGCCCTAGTTGGCGTAGGGGTTTGGAACAGTATGCAAACATGCGGAGCCGGAAGCTACTTGTTCGAGTTCCGAGTCAGGCATATGATATTACTCCAATCAACATTATTCATCCAACATCATTCACACCTCATGCTCACCCGACCATGCATACAGTTGGAAAAGCCATTACTTTAATGACCCGCTAGGTAAAGGGAGGACATAAAGACATACATTTCCACCCTCATCTACGCTCTGATATGACTACGGCATTCAAAATAACATACGTTGGCCAGATGCTCTAAGTCAGTTGACAATCCAACAACCTCCACTTCCGGCATCACAATATGTCGCACATTCTAAACCGAATACTGAATCATTTGAATCATCAGTGCTGAACGAGAGGCACTAGAAAAACGTGACCATTGAGAAATATGTATGAAAGCAAGAGAGAAAAATATAACCAGAAATCTCTACGACTTTTGGAGATCTTTAGACGGCACGTTTCGGCTGAATGCGCTGAGATAAAAATACCACTTCAATTAGAATAAAAGGTTTACGTTCTCCAACAATTCATTTCTTCTGATGATGATCTTCTTTGCGTTTGTGCTTTAGAATATTGTTTCACTAATAGGATAACGTGAACTGATAAAGTACACCTTTAATTCTGGGTCCGTCCATGTCGATATTCTGTACTTCTGAAAACACATAATCACACAAGCGGATTTACTCCTTTACGAAATGTATATGCAGATAAAAACCAATCCGTATAATCGGTGCTAAAGCACATTTTGCGCAGAGTTTGAGATGCAGCGCGAGAGGTCCAGGAATAGATTCAAAGCAAATTATCCTCTTTGTACACCATTCTAACAAAGTACGTGAGTTTATTCCGTCGGATTTCGATTTTAAATTGTGAATGCCTTTCTAACATTTACCCTTGCTCCAAAAAATACAAAATTCTAACTTGCTAGTCGCGCAAGTTAAGATTAGTTTGTCCAAAATATTCGATTCTGTTCATAATATGGGAAAATAATCAACAAAGCAGACCGTCCAATGAAATGTGTCAAATAGTATGGAATATAGGCTGCTCCCCATTTCTTGGAATACACGAAATTAAAAAAATTTCCAAAACCGTAAGTGGTAGTGATTCTGTACAATACTAAAATATTGTCACGTAATAATAACTCATTTACTGACCTACTTTTAAAACCTCGCGCTCTCTTCCTTTCATTGTTTTTTCATGTCTTTCATTGTTTCATGACTCTTCACGGGCATCACTTGATCGTCATATTCAAGGCCCAAAGTGGTTAGTGTGTGTGTGTGTGTGTGTATGTGGGGGAGGGGGCGACATGGCTTAGAAAACTGCTGGAAGATTTGAGCAAAGCTGAGGATGGGCTGGCACGCGGTAAGGACGCTGGCTTGCATGAGGTGCTCTCTGGGGAGGGGCGCGACCGTGCGCCGGGCGCTACACGCGATCCCCTGGGGAAGCGTCAACGCCGTCACTAGCGCCGGTGGCGGAGGACGGGGCGGTTGCGGTGGCGGCGGCGGAGGAGGAGGCAGTGGTGGCGGCGGTGGGAACGGCGGCGGACGAGGAGGCAGCGGCGGTAACGGCGGCAGCAGAGGTGGTGGTAGCGATAGCGGTGACGGCGGAGGAGGTGGTGGTGACGGTTGCGATGGAGGAGGTGGCGGCGGAGGAGGTGCGGTGGCGGCGGAGAAGACGGCATCGGTAGCGGTGGTGGCGGAGAAGGTGGCGGAGGAGGCGGTGGTAGCGACGGCGCAGGAGGTGGCGGCGGTAGCGGTGGCGGCGGAGGTGGTGGTAGCGGCGGCGGTGGTAGCGGCGGCGGTGGTAGTGGCGGCGGTGGAGGAGGCGGCGGCAGCGGCGACGGTAGCGGCGGTGGAAGAGGCGGCGGAAGAGGCGGCGGTGGTGGCGGCGGCGGAGGAGGGGACAGTGGCGGGAGCTGCGGTGGCGGAGAAGGCGGCGGTGGCGGCGGGGAAGGAGGCGGCAGAGACGGCGGTGGCGGCGACGGCATGGAAGGGCCCCCTGCCCGTCGCGGAGTGACCGGACGTGGACGAGACACCGTCCATTCGCTGCGCGGGGAGGAGTCGGGGGCGGAGGCGGCGGCCGTCATTATTGAGCGCGCAATCGCTTCGCGACCCGACCCCACCGCCGCAGGTGCCGCCAGCTTGTGGGCTCGTGTTCATCGTCCCGAGCGTCGTGTTGTCTAATGCTGCATGTGCGGGTCAAGATGATATAATGAGACGGAGAAACGTTATCAGGAGTTAGATTCAGTTATATATTGTGTTACATATTCAATCAAACATTAATTATTGACGTAACTTTGTTGCATACTTCTGTAGACTGGAAGACATTCATTGCGTAATCAGCACTTGACGACTAATGTTTAGTTTATTTTGGAAGCTAGTCATGAAATTTACATTATTTCAAAATTATTAAATTTACTCCACTAAATTTTTTTTCGCTCAATATTTTTTTCTTTTCGACGTGGAGGCGTTTTAAAAATTCCAATACATGGTAATGAACATCAGTTTTCATATTATGAATCAAAAGTAGAAAATTGAGAGGTATTTATTTACATATGGGAGGGGAGATTTTGAAGTAGGTAACTGATTGTATTTCATATAAAACGTTTATGGCTGGTTTGTTACCGTATATAATCGACTATAATACCCAATATAGTTAAGACGGAGATATTTTTTAGAAAAATAATCTACACCAACGTCACTCTACTTCTAATTTAAAATTCAATAAGTCGCAAAAACATTTGTCGAGTTATCTAAGTCAAAATCGAATTTATGTCTAACACCAACTTAAAATTAACTTCAATTATTGATTGCCACAACCCACTTGTATCACTCTTCCTGCATTGAAGCATTCCCTGTGAACATTGGTAGTTGAGTACAGAATATTGGCATTTGAGCATTATTATTTTGGTTGAAAGTTTTGTATTTTAAATTGTGTCATTTTTCCTGATTTATAAGTTCGCGAAAACATTATTATATTTGGAGTTACACTGTTGTATCTGATTTAAGGAAGAGTTGATTGAAAATTCAAAATCACTTCTTCGTGAATTATTTGTCAACACGACAGCCAAATATAAAAATGCGCGTTTTCAAGTCTTAGCTTCAAATTCAGCAGAAATAATATTTAAAATAAGTTTCCTGGAACCTGTGCAGTTGGAAAAAATCAATAGTTAGGGCGTTGCCTTTTGTTAAAATTGCTTAATACTTTCGGCAGCTTTTTCATCATATGAACTTGTGACTTGTGTCAGTTCAGAAACACGTTCGTGAAATGTTAATTTGGAATTTAGGACCTCTGAAAACTTTGACCTCTGTGTATTTAAAGATTATTCAAATATGTAGATCTGCTAGAACATGTCTAAATGGAGTCATGATTTTACATCGACAATACGTTTTCTAAAAATGAGTTTAAAACTGATCTTGATATACCCGTGATTCTGAGTATTTCATATGTATCAGAGTATTTAAAATACAAAAATATTTTGGTCTTTAATTTTACTTACTATGCAAACCATAAACTTTTCATGTCTTCCATAAAATCATGCATTTAGAGTCATACAAAATTCCTATTTGTAATTACTACTTTTGTTACATAGATACAATATACCCCTTTTATTTTCCTATATTTATTTTGTACATTACGTTTCTTTCGATTTGAGTTTTAATTTGTTTTTCAGATACATAGTCTTCTATAACGACTAATATGGCTTTATGTATTTTTCTTTCTCGCCTTACTACGCATTTACATAGTAAGGATAAGGAATTGTAATGCTGCGACAGAAATCTGCAGTTTTCAATAGAAAAGATTCTATTATGGGATCCTCGTGTCAAAAACTGTGGATAAATATTATTTCTGTATGTGGTAGTCTGGTCCACAAACGTGATGTGTAGTAAGAATCCATGTTTTATGAGTAGTTGATACCGAACATTTTTTACGGCACACGTCTGTCTGTCTGCCCATTCGCCTTTCTCTTCGTGGTCAAGAGCCTACACAAAAGCGCTTAGACAAAATTTGATGGTTTTAAGCTCTCGAAAGCAGATAATCTTGGAAATCTTAAAAAATTGCAATGGAGCACGTCATTTTTAATAATGTTATTTCTGCAAGTGGTATATTTCTTTAAAAAGTCTACTTGAACTATTTCATTTCTATCTACAGTCTCCAATAAAATATGAAACTTCAGAAATCCAATCAAATATGAAACTGATTTACAAGATATATTGTTGTTATTTGTGAATTTGCGTGGTTAGGCGTTATTTTGCGTAGTTAGTTGGCGATTCATTTACATATTTATATTCAAAAACGTCCAAGAAAATGTGCAATCGACACTGGGAAATGCGTGTGGTTACAGTGCCTAAGTCTCCAAGCAGCAAAAGATGGTTATGTTATCGCTGTGTTAATTTCTTTCATGAATTATCTGTTTAGAAATAATCGTGGCCAAAACAACACAAATGGACTGTTACAAAGTTTATTACACCATTTTTGCCACTCTGTTTTTGTAACTTCTTGACAGTTGATATTTTATATACTTCTTCAAATTCTGTAATAACGTTTTTATAATTGCTATCTCATCTTACTTTTGGCAAACGTCCATTGTTTTAAATTCCCCCACGCACTGCTACATTCTCCTCTAAAACCTTTGTGAGCTAATGTCTTAAAATCCTCGTTCAAATGCAGCCTGGCGATTTGCGAGGCCGCGTGCGCGCGTGCATCTCTCTCATTTGCAACCGGCCATGGCTTTGCGCCTTCCGGGCGCGCGGGCCGCATTATCCCGTTTGCTCGCGCGGCGCCGGGTGCCTCCACGCCACGTGGGCTGCCTGCCCGGCCGCACAGGGCCCATGCGGGCGCCCAGTATTTGCGCAGTCAAGATGCCCCGACCCCGATCCCAGCCCCCCACCCCCCCACCCGGGGCCGGCCTCCCGGGGGGGGGGGGCTGCGCCGAGCGCCGCCGCCGGCCGTCCCCAGAGGCGAGGGATTGCTGCGACGCCGGCCCTGCGGGACCCCTCCACCTCGCCCTCCCCCACACACTTTCCCGCCCCCGCCTCGCCCCTTTTTCCTTTTGCTGCTCGAATGGCCTGCGCCCAGCGCTCGGCTTTAGGACACGCATGGCGGGGTATTTGTCTCCGGAATATGTCAAAGATGACATGGAGTTCCTTCCCAAGAACTTACAGGGGGAATACTGTGGGAACACAGTAAGAACGTCGAAACACACCCGCGATATTTACAGAGCACAGTATTAATGAAGGCTCTCGGGATTTCTATAGTTCACACTAACTGTTTACCAACTACCTACCTACGTTTCCGTGTCAGTCTCATACCAATTGTATAGATAAAAGATAGTCTCCAGTAAAGATTTTTTTCTCTACTTTTTTAAGGTAACGTAATCTGTCGCTTTTCTCTGTATACACAGAGTTATCTGCTTAATACACATTTCTTTTCTTCTTGCCTGCTTGTTTAAAATACTTTCCTTCCTCCCCACATTTAGATATATAAATTAGTAATGTCCTGTAACTATGATTCGGACATCTGTACTTTTCTAGGATTTTAACTTGGAATACAAACTATAGTTTTTGGTGATATGCAGGAGATCGGCATTTGAGATGCTTGCCTTAAAATGTTTATTTCTGATGACAAATTAAAATTTTCTTGGATATAATGGAAAACTAAAAGTGCTGCTTCGGCACATAGATAATGATATAATTTCCTTTTAAAGAGCGAAAGAAAGTCAAAAGTCCATGCAAGTTGATTTATACGTAAGAACTTACGTTTTACGTAAGAACTTTCGAGAATACGATTGCCTCATTTTCTAAAACGTTTGCTTCCTCGGCACCATAAATTCCTTCTAATCCCACCCTAAAGATTTTTTCTTTATTCAGCATCATGGCTCCGTTTTTCTTCTTGGTCATTTGAAGGTACGTGCCCACGTGATCTCATTTTACAATTATTATCCCCTCCACTTACTTCATTATTTCTGTAAAAAGTTTTCAATACTCTCATTTTAAGTTTTAGAATTGTTTCCTTACCGTATCCCTAAAAAAATTGAAAGAAAACTATCTGGAAGTTGTCTTGCGTTTCCTATTATTTAGTACTCTAGGTTTGCATTTTCTTGTATATCATTCGTTGAATAATGTAAAAAACGTATGATACTTTTACGTACCAATTAATCTTAATGTTGTAATAACTTTTTGATATCGAGTTCTTGTCAATTTACTCACGCGTTTTAGGTAAATTATTGAACTAATTTGATATTTCTTTCATCGGATATTAATACCGTATTTCACTTAATATAATAATAGGTGGTTTTATTACCACATAACGAACTTAAAAATAGTTACTTGTATTACATTTCTATCACTTTATTTCGCGAATACTCTCATTGTGTATTTGCCTAATATAATGCCGTGATGTCACAATTAGCAATATGATGAATATATTATAGTGTGTTTAAGAAGTGTTATATTAATCATCAACCATTTTATGGAATCCACTAATACGTAGTTCGCAAACATTATGAATATATTCTCATGAAGAAACTGTTGTGACTATTCTATGCATGAAGTGTCTGTAACGCCTGATGGCTTCCTAGGTGATGTGCAAAGCCTCTGTGTGTTGCGTGTTGCAGATCCTCATTGATTAATACAAAAAGCAAGATATTAGTGTTTTCAAATCGAAACTAATATTCACAATATAATTAAAAATGAACGTGTAAGATGTCAGTTTGTCATAGAAAAGTATTATATTTAGTTGAGTTATATAACTCCTGTGCCTGCCAACGAATTTCAGACAGAAGATTTGTATCTCTGATTTCCATCTCTAATTCCGGGATGACCATGTTCCAAACTCTGCATAGTCATGAGAGTTCCCTGATCCATGCGGATCATTTGGGGCTTCAATTAGAGTGGGGTAAAGCCACAGGTGGAGGCCATTTTACAGTTCTAGCTTTCAGAGCGACAGGGGCCGCATTGAGCAAGTGCCAGCCGGAATTATCTCTTCACACCACGTGCGCAGGGCCGCATGAAACCTGAAGACTTGAGGGGGGTGGTAGGAAATTGGAGCGCGTCCGGTTCTTTTGGCGATTGTCCGGTCGTTTCACGCGGGTTCATTTCCCGATGAGAGGAGCGAGGACGCGTCGATGACGGTGCGCTCGCGCGAGCCGCGCGCGTTTACGCTCCGTTCGAGCCACTAAACGACCGCGGAACAACTGCAGCGGCGGCGGTCGACAAAAAACGACTCATCATCGATCGCATAAGAATAAAGAGCGCGTTTGTGGAGCGGTGCTAATGAAACTGATCGCTACCCGCTGAATAAATATGGACGCGGCAGAGACGAGGGCCGCTGGGCGGAACGGGTGGGGTCGGGTCGGGTGGGGTCGGGTCGAGTCGGGTCGGGTCGGGCACACGGGGCGAGAACGACAGGGGTCGCAAGCGAGAGGGTGTGGGGGCGTTGTGGGACAGCTGCGGGGTGCGCGCCGGTCGCCGCCCGCGCCTGACAAATGCGACGGTCCCTCGCCAACGCCCGCGCCAAGTCGAGCCGAACCAGGCCGCGTTTTTGACAAATGGAGCGCGCCCTTATTGCGGAACAACATACCGAAAGTCGCTTTGAAAATCGATGCGCGGCGCGACTCGGAGGCGTGCCGCGGCTGCCGCCGCCCCCTGCCCTCCCCCTCCTCGTGGTGTGTCACCCTATTGCGGTGGCCCATCTCCCTTGGAATTACTTTCCACCTTCACCTCAGCTCAGTGGTTGAGCGATTCTACTCGCCAGTCATTTTTCTTTCGCTCTTTTCCAGACTCGTTCTCACAAGGACGCACTACGAACGCATCTCAAAAGAACTGTAATTGAATTGCCATATTATTATTAATATTATTTTATTATTATTTTATTATTTTTATTATTAATTTTATTATTATTACTATTATTACTATTTATGCTTTACCGGCACTATTTCTTGCCCTGAGCGTGTCCCAGGCTTTATGGGCACGAAGATGTACGTAGGAGCAAATCTGCTACCATTCCAAATGGTATATTACCAAATGAATGAGAATATCTGAGGTTTTTCATCTGAGAAAAATGACCCGTAATATTAAGAATACTTTAAAAACATATTGATATCAAAAAAATTCATTTTACAACAATAATGCTGCGGTCTTTTCAAACACAGGTTAATACTAAAATGTGCATGTTGTTGCTGTTAGGGTACTTCCTTATTCACTTTTAGTGTTCTCCAACATTTCAGTATTGTAAGATTGACATTATGCAATTACAGTGATGAGACATTTGCGAACAAATTTGGAATCACCAGCTGGCATATTTTTAAAGAAAATAACGACAAAACGTTTGATACATTTTATTTATATGATCGAGTGCATGGAGGCAAGGTTGACACCTTCTAGCGTGCTGAGAGATACTTAGTCCTAAAGAAATGGAATGTCTTGAAGCAATGCAAAAATGTATTGTTGAAAGTTATTTAGTGTCAGCGGATATGATCAACTCTACAAACCGATACTTTACTTTTAGTTTCCCTAATAGAAGATATGCACCACCGAGCCCGCCTCAGTGTAAACGGATCCGTAATCACGATTTCCTTCTTCCTTTTCTTTTGGCAAATTACTTTCGTCTGACGTTGCACCTTTCTTCTCCACTGATAAATTTGAGTTCCAATTTCACCCTCACCAACGTAGCTCTCCTTTCCACCACGTTTGCTTTATCACCCCATCTCAAACCGTCCTCGTTTACCTCCATTCATTTGCTCGACTAGTTTTGCGCGTGGAATTAACGCGCGCTATCGCAGGCTGCTGAGCTCCTCTTTCCTGTACAGACGCGGATAAATGTTCTACCAGCGTCAACGCCATGGAAAACTTAACATGTATTGGTAGAAAAGGGTTTTTCCTTTTTCGTAGATAAGTCTCACACAAAGAAAATTAACCTATAAGAACAATATAAGTTGCACGTAATTCTGTGCATTTTTTACACTCACAATTTCCATTTCAAAGTAAAGAGCTTAATGATTTTCTGTTACCTAATGAGTGACGTGTGTGTGGGTGATCCCGTTACCTATTTTTTGCCACAATACAAATTTGTAATAAAAATTTAAGATTCCCATTTAAAATTTGTAATTTGCTCTCACTCCACGTCATCCAGTGGTCAGAGGAGCAGTACAGTAGGTGATCTTTACCCAAAAATGTTAACTTTTTATTTTACAGGCACTTTTTCGTACGATGCTATTGTGTAATGTTATTTCTGAAAGTGTTAATCGAAAGAAAGAAATAAAATAGTATGCATTGAAACAAATTAGAATTTCGATTTTATTAATTGATATTTCTGGAAAATATAGTACGTCAGTCACTTAATTACAGTCAACTTAAAAAATTAGCTCCAGATATCATTAGGCAGTGAGACAAGTACAATTCACATAGGCTGTACTGATTTCATCGTGTAATGCCAGTTAGTTTCGCCGTGTTTTTCCTACAATGCTGGAAATCATTCAGTGTCCATATTGTTAACTAAAACGCCATGCGTGTATTTATTAAGATTAAATATTCATAACGCATTCTGAGTAATAATTGTTTCAACCTTCAAAACCCACCGAATTTCGAATAATTCAAAGCGCATTGAATTACAATCACAAAAACTACACATTCTTGAATGTAACATTACTGGAAGTTACCAGTTTCAGTAATGTAACATTACTGAAAAATATACAGCTGAAAATAATGTTTGCAGAGTAGTATTATGAGAACGTCTAGTATTCTGTGGGCCCCCTCGTACAACAATGGAGGCAGCAATTATTTCATGCAATCGATGGTAGAGGTGACGAATATTGACCTGCGAAATGGATTTCCAAGCACTTGATGGCTGGGTTGGACATGCGTTGCTAATTTGGCTGTAAGTCGAGAACATGATTCCACGTATAGTAAATGAAGGAATGATATGGAGATCGGGGTGATCAAGGAAGTTCATAAATATATTGTGGCATCATATCAGTCGCCTTGTACAAACGTACCAAATATCAGCCTCGTGCATTTCATACTCATGGACAGCGCTGGCGTAAGAGACACGCTGGGCTGAACAATGGCAAACCTAGGGAGCGGAAGGGAAGGGGTGCCTTGTCGTGGGTGGCAAACTTGGGAACCTAGCAGTCACTCCGTGAGTGACATGAGGTCTAATATGTTCTGGTGTTGCCGTGCAATTTGCTATTGATTCTTATGCAATGAGACGGTCCTTTATTATGAAATCGGTGCACTAACAGTAGTAAACTCCCTTTGGTGAAATCAATTCTGCAAATGATATTATAATAATGAAATGTACTCGTAACGGATGTAAGGATAACCCTAAAAAACTCACGGTTTTGTTTTTCCTTGACGTATCACTACACCTAAAAACATTTTTATACGCGAAAGAAGAAAAGAAATGGCGAATATTAATAATAAAATTTAGTTGTTTAATATTAATTGTTTATTGACGCAAGCGTACACATGTAACGTCTTTGTTGAAAAACGTGCGAACATTTTAGTATTACGAGAAAATTTCCTTAAGGAAATCAGATGCAACAGATTCACCTTTAGTAGTTGGTTTCATGGGTTAAATCAGGATATGTTGAGAATACATTTGAGGACTTAAGAGAATAGTATTTGAAACAGTAATTTTTAGTTATTAAGGCAATTTTGATAAAACGAATGAAAAATATTCTAAAATTAACAGCAGCAATAAATAATAAACCGTAAATATCATAACATTAATTACAATGGAATGAAATACAAATATCATAAAATAATATTAGAAATTACCAACGAAAAATAAAAATGTAATGCCGAGAAAGAAGGAATTCTTTTTGTCGCCAAAGGTGTTTGGAAAGAGAGAATAGAACCATCCTACACAGTAGGGCGACCGAAGGACGGAAAGCTGCGAGAGCCGAAGGCAGACTGAGCGTTCTGACTCGCGTGACCCTGCCCTCCTAAATCGTTTGATGCAAACAATTAAATGCGGTCGCCCATCCCATTTGTTTACCTTAGAGCATGGATTTGGGCACAGAGTGAATTCGCTTATTGCACATTTTTTGTGCATTACTAAAATTCGACCCATATTCATAAAAGTCCGCCCAATACGCTGAGCGCTCGAGGGAAGCGAGAGAGTGGCTCAGGGAGTGGGTAGGAGGGGAGAAGGGGGCAGAGGGAGGATATGATCCTCCGCGCAATCACGAGGGAACTAAAATACGTCCATTGTCGATGGTATTTCTCTTTGAGAAGAAAAGGCTTTGAGAGGATTTATTGCATACATTTGATCTATATCTACTGAAAAAGTCCAGATATTCGAAATAGGATCGATAAGTATCCTTCGACGTTATACCGTTCTTTAATTAATTACGAAATGTGCAATTTTCGAGAGTAGAATTTGTACATTTTTATTTTCATTGGCACACAAATGATAGCTCATAATGTTTGAAATGTGTGAAAGAGTATTAATTTTGAAATAATATTTGTATCTTTAATATTGGCTATATATAGCCAATATTATATATATATATATATATATATATATATATATATATATATATATATATATATATATATATATTGGGACTTGTAGTATTCTGATTCAGAAATCTATTACATTAAAAAAGGCGTATTTATTTGCACTAGAGATAAAGCAAACTTTGTCTATTTATTGCCAAAAAGGATGTTTACATATTTGTTCCAATTTCATAGCTGTTCCTGAAAGAAGCGCCAAACATTTCCAAAAGACATTAAACACTCAGAAGTACTCAAAACAACATGTCCACCTCCGTTAAAAAAAATCTTTAAACTTTTTTTCTCTGAACGTAGGTAAATTTGCCACAATGGCTTCATATTCCAAATATAGATACTGATTCTTAGTTTTACGAATACAAGAGGCTTTAAAAAGTATTACTTATAATGTTGATAAATATTTGTTTTTTTTAAAAAATTTTAGTTGCAGTTTATATTTTTACAAATAGTTGAATGTTTCACATTCACACAATGTCATGTTTTTTGATGTTTGAATAATGCGAGTTAGATTGGTATTTGCAGCTTTAATAATCAACTTTATTTAGTAAAACTTCACTAAGGGATTATGAATGAGATTTCAATGGATTCAAGAATTCGAAAAGACCTACCAACTCATTCAGTACTAAAAAGCATTAATATTAAGCAATAATAAAAAGGGATGACCAATATCGTGTGACTTTTTTGAAGAAGTGCAGATGTATCGTGGGAAAGTTGAACCTATTTCTGAAGTGACGAATCTCAATCTAGCTATTTTTCTACTTCTATGTATGCATACATTTTTAAAAGACTTTTCCATTAAACTGCAAAATATTGCATTCAAAAATTGCATTTCTCCTTCGTTAAATAGTTTTCGTAAGCCGTTGAATTCTACTTTAACTATAAGGCAGAATGTTAATATTTTTCCCTTCCAGAAACATTGTTTCGTGGAAATACGTCACTTTGGAAATAATCCCTTCAGCCCTCTGCAGCTCCGCGCCGAGCGCCGCATCGCAGATCACACGAACGGCGTGCGTGGGGCGGGCGCTGGCCGGAGGTCGTGCGCCTGGCGGCGCTTTCATCTCCTTTATTAGCCGGTCACCGCCTCCACCGCGACGGCCGCCGCACACGCCGCCGCCAGCGTCGTCGCTGCATTGTCTTGACGAGGCGTCCACCGCCCCATTCAGCCGACGAAACCCGATCGCGCGGAAGCGGGCAAGCGACCAGGGACGGAGGCGGGCACGGCTGCGCGGGTGGCCAGCAGGGCCGGGAGCGGCTCCCCTCCGCCCCGCCGCGTGGCGGGCATCGCCTCCTGTCAGATGCCGGGTGGACGGGCCGCGGCGGGGGGGGGGGAAGGCAGCGGCCAGGCGGGCGCGTGACGGGCGCGTGAAGTCGTGGAGAGGGGACGGGAGGGGAAGGATGAAGGGGGCGGGGGGGGGCGGCGCGACGAGGCCGAGCGCGGCCCCGGGATTACGCGGCCCAATCGCTGCCGACAGAAAGGCGGAAGAAGCCCGGATCTGGCGCGGGGAAATTCCATTGCGGAGGGCAGTCGGCGCCTCGCCCGCGCCCCGCCCCCCCCCCCCCCCCCCGCGCCCCGCCCCCCCTCCACCCCCGCCCCCCCCCGCGCCGCCGCCGCCGCCGCCAACCCGCTCGATAGCCAACTGCTCGCTTACGGCTCTTCTTTGCGGCGCGACGCTGCAGGTGGCGCCGAGTGGTCGACCTCTTAAGAGACGTTGCACCCATGTCCGTCGAGGTACACGAGCTCCTTTGTGTCTGCGACGGTCTGGCGAAACCTCATACGCTAGCACGGCAGATGATATCGGATCCTATAAGTGACGCTACTACTTACAGAGAGAACGAGAACGTTCGTGGATAGTTTTACGGAAGAGATAATGACAGAGATCATAAAAAAGACTTCAAACTTGGAGAACGTACAGAAGAAAAAGATAATATGTTTTGGTGCTTATAACAAAAATATATATCAGACGCTCATTTGTTCAAAAATTTTTGCGATGCATATCTGTTTCATGGAAGTACATACTCTGGCAAATAAACACGAACTGTTACATCAACGAATACGTAAAATACTTTTTAAAATACGAAACAAACACCGAGTAAAAGTGAAACGCTTGATGTGGGGATGTTTAACCGTGTTTTGGGGCTCGGTTCATACATCACATGTCATTCCTCTGCTTTTTGCGACGCGTTACAATTTAATCCTTGTAAAATGTTGACAATACAGTTTATTTCGATTTCATTTGATTAGATTTATTTTCGTAAAAAACAACAACAGTAAAAACTGTATGTGATGAATAAGGGAGAAGTACAAATCTGCGCGTTTCTTTGCGATCCAGAATTTCTTCCCCATGCTTGTGCTTTACATAGTTAAGTGATGAATAAAAGTACCAACAAAGCGACTTTATCAATTTTTGACAACTAGACATTTTTGCTCCTGAGTTATAGAAAAGTTATTTGCATCGGAAAATGAACTCAATATTTCATTTTATAGCGTTGTTAACAAAATAGAAACCCACATGCCCGGCATTACTTCTACAACTAGCAAAAGCAATCCAACTCAACAAAGATGGATTCTAAAGGGTCACCACCTTGTCACCTTTCGGATGTGTTTACGCTCGTAATTATGTTCCACAGACGTAAAGAATACCAAGTTGTGGCCTTGTTACTAAGTAACAAAGAATTTTAATAAGTATATTTATTCAAAGAAGCCTCCCCTACGGGGATTTGAAGATGCGTCACGCGGATTACGCCCACTTGTTCTAACTACTAAGCTACCGAGGCAACCAGTTGTTTGAACAGGTTCTTAGGTCTGAAGATACACATTTACAGAAGTGAAACAAGGGGCTATCTAAGCATTTTCTCAACGGATAACCTTAAGATCAGCCGTAAGCATATTTGTCATTTTAATGGCACATGCAATTGCCTGTTTGAAATGCAAAAGGGCACTGAAAACGTTTTCCTTCATTAACTATTAATTTGATATTACGAAACCAATTTGAAACACCTCAAATCGTACTACTTGTTCCTTTTTGCGAAGAATATTTTTGGCATCATCAGAAAGAATTGTTCGTACATTTCTATTGGATAATGGCATATCATTTACGTATAAAAGAAAGAGGATAGGGCTTAAGATCGAACCCTGCGGGACCCCTTACTTAATTGGCAAAATAATTGGAAAGATAAGTTAATAATTTTTTTTAGTACCAGAATACTTTTTTAAGAAAGTGAAGTATTCTATAGCTTGCTTTGTTGAAGGTCTGTAGGTGCAAAGTAAAGTAATTTTGATCATAGTAAAACGTTCCACTGTTATTTCACAAATATTCTTAACTAAATTGATTGAATTTGGTAAGGAAAGTAGCCAATATCACACATTTTTATCATTTTAACGTAAATACACACACTAGCAATTGCCTGCTTCTTATCTGCTTTCTTCGCTCTACAAAAGGATCCTACAAGATAAAAACTAGAAATTGGGAGTGTGTTTAGTTCATTAATAGCGAACCAATGTTCTGGAAAGCAAAACACTTCTATTTAACTTAGACTGCGCAGCAATGTTCTGCCTCGATAATACAATTTTATTTGAAAGAGATTGAAAATTATGTTGAAGTAGGCGAATCTTTTTCATGATCACTGACGAGTATTTTTCTGACTATCTACCTATCTATCGAGTGATCTACCTATAGTGGCTATTTATTTATCACACGTTTACTCCAGTTGCCGAGGAAAATATCGTGTCCCAGTAGTGCCAGGATGTAAGGCAGGTGGGTTGGCAGATGGAGAGGAATAAATAATGGGAGAGGTATTAAAAGAATTAAATTCAGGGGACGAGTTAAATGGGTCTGATGGAAGTGCGGAGGATGGAAGAGAAGTAGGATGTGTGAGCAGGGATGGGCCTTGAGGAGGAGACTGCTAAGGATGTAAATGAATGTTTTGCAAGTTCGTTAACGTGTGAATGTTTTCTGGCAAGGTTCAAATTATGACCACGCCAAGTAAAGTGATTTCCTCGAAGAAAGTTTTTGTCAAGTAGTTTAACATTTCTCTCTCTCTCTCTCTCTCTCTCTCTCTCTCTCTCTCTCTCTCTCTCTCATATGCAGTTTCAATTGTTTGTTTGTCTCATTTCTTTACAGAGTGCTGGTTTACTGTACCACAACGGTAGAGTCGATAATATTATGTTCTCTTATTGGGCGACACGTAATTTGCCAACATCTTCATAAGTTATAAAGTAAGCGCTCAAATTATATCATTCCACCCTCCTGTGATAATAATTGTATCCAGTATAGTGAAAGTATTTATATGGATGTCCAATTCACTGATGAACGTGACAGAAAATTTGGATGAGAGTTTTCCACTGGGCAAGGAAGAGATTTCTTGCCAATAGCTATCGGCCAAAATTAGTAAGTTAAGTGTGAGCTCAGTGGGAATATTCTTCATTCTTAGGACAGTTTGCCCAACTCTAAGTGTCCTTGCTTGTTTGTTCTTGCTAGCCTGTGTGCGATGGTTTGTGAATGGATGTGTCATAAATTGGAGTGGGTAGTGAGATTTGGGAAGACAAGGAAAGTTAGTTGGATATTCTAAAGCATAAAATCAGTTGGATGGAAGTTTGCTTTTTTATGATTTTTGCTTTACAATAATAACATTAATAATAAAGTAACATATTTGTGAAAGTTATAGTAACAGCTACAATTGGCAATTAAAACACAATCCTAAAGTCTAAGATATAGAGTTCTCATTTAAGGAAGTATGCATTGTTTGCCATTTTTTCGAATACAAAATTCTGGTTCTTTGGGTTTCGGACCTCTCTTACTAATGGTTAGGTAAAATCAATAACTGTCTAAAAATGCCTCACTACTTTACATTCTAAAGTAAATGACGTATTGAGATTAGAATGGCTCATAAAGCGTGGAATGGAGAAGAAGCAAGTTCAAAGGACAAACTTGGACACAAAAAATAAAACGAACCAAGTAATTTTCGATGGGTATTCCCAGTGGAACGTTGAGTCTTCTCGAGCATTACCGACTTGCCTGGCTCTGCTCCTCTGCATCCTCTTACCCGCGACGTTGGGCCGGTCTTCTCCTTGCCCTGCTCGTCCGTCCTTCTCCGCTCCCCGCCTCTCCCCTGCCCCCGCTCCTCGCGTTCTTCTTTCCGCGCGGGCCGACGCGTCGCCGGCGCCCGGACACGGCGCATTTCGCACGGCCGGCGGGCGCGCGCCCCCGCATAATGGAAGCGCGAGAGACGCCGGCCCCGGTATAATGCCCGGAAACTTCCACCTTTTCATAAAGTGGACAGCGCCCCTCGGAAACACAATGCCGCCGAGTTTCGTACACGCGGGTTTCTAAAAAGGGCGCCCCGCTGTGAAAGCGCCGGGCCGGTCACGCTTCCTCGTTTACACGGGTTCCTTGCAGCCGGGGCGAC
The DNA here is from genome assembly GCA_038098605.1 of Gryllus longicercus. Taxonomy (NCBI): domain Eukaryota; kingdom Metazoa; phylum Arthropoda; class Insecta; order Orthoptera; family Gryllidae; genus Gryllus; species Gryllus longicercus. Next base: position 483,255 of record JAZDUA010000782.1, read on the forward strand.
GCGATGCGGGGGCGTACCGGCGGCGGGCCGATCTCGCGCCCGCTCCCTCCCCCCTCCATCCGGCCGCACCCGCGCCCAGCGCCGCGTCGTATCTCAGGCGCTACAGGTTGGCTGGCACGTTGTTAATGACACGGAGCGCTCATGATTTATGAGGCATCGTTCCATGCGCGGCATGGCGCACCGCGAGCTCAGGCGCCTGAATTATGTTTGTAATAAACGTGCACAGCACCCGAAAATCGTCCAATTGCGATTAGTCAGTATGTGATAAAGCGATGAAGTCTGGGAAGGGACGGCATGTAAGACGAGAGGAATGATGAAACACGGTTCCTCGTTTCTGCTGTCGGTATAACATCAGATTGTACCAAAATGCACAGAATTAAAGGTATTCAGTAGAAATGGTGCCATTTGCATAAATATTTATTTGAAGTATCTCCCTTCCAGCATTGAAAAATCAAGACAAATTGTATTTTTCTGTACTTTTGTTACTATGTTTCTTTATGCGAACCTGTACACCTCTATGTGTATTTGTATACAGGGTGGTCGTTTTAACTTGAGACAAGTGAATATCTCGAGAAATATGCATCCTACGAAAAAAGTGTTCGAGATAAAAAGTTAATATTATCGTGGGGGACATCAGTCAGTGCTAAAAGTAGCCACCCCCCGCCCCCCCTTTGGGGGGGTCGGGGGGGTCACTTTCATATCTTAAATGGGAACCCCCATTTTTTATTGCAGATTTAGATTCCTCATAAAAAAAGAAGTAACTTTTATTTGGGACATTTTTTCCAAATTATTGATAGATGGCGCTGTAATCGCAGCAAATGCCATGAGTTACCGATTCTGTTGGAAGATGTACCACTTGCAATACGACAGAACATGTGGTTTCAACATGATGGTTGTCCGGCACATTACGCCGCAATAGCCCGAGAAGTATTAAATCGCGAATTCAGTGGTCGTTGGATCGGTAGAGGGGGTCCAGTAAATTGGCCTCCTAGATCACCAGATCTTACGTCGCCGGATTTTTTTCTGTGGGGTTACCTTAAAGACAAAGTGTATGCAGAAGTACCTACAACTCGACAAAACATGATAGAACGTATCAGAAATGCTTGCTTAAAAATTACACCGGATATGCTTTCGAGTTGTGTAGCTGCATTTGAAGCTCGAATTAATAAATGTATCGAAATGGAAGGCGGACATTTTGAGCATTTGTTGTGAACTACAAAAGAGGCAAGGGGCTTCCCGAAGTTAAGCACCCCAATGGTGAGAGGCAAGGGGACTCACCTTAAACCAGCACCCCGATGGTGAGAGGCAAGGGGACTCACCTAAAACAAGCACCCCGATGGTGAGAGGCAAGGGGACTCACCTAAACCAAGCACCCCGATGGGAACAGTAACTACTACGTCCACGTCGTTGTTCCTGGGTAACGCTAAAAGTAGTTAAGAGCTTTGAATAACATAACAGGTTATTATTTGTTTGTTTTGCAAAAGCGAAATCTAATAATTTCCAATTTTTCGTATTCCAGTCTATTTTTTGTTATTACAACGCCATCTATCAACAATTCGAGAAAATATCCTTAATAAAAGTTACTTCTTTTTTCATGAGGAATACAAGTCTGCATTAAAAAATGGGGGTTCCCATTTAAGATTCCAAAGTTGCCCGCCGCTCCACCCCCAGGGAGTGGAGGTGGGGGGTCATGTTTTGAGTCATACGATAAGTTTTTGAAAAATATTAAACACATGTTTTGCAGTTTTTCGATCCAATGTGAATTTCGCAAGATATGAGACCGTTTCCTTCATTTTTCTAGGGAATCGGGATAAATAGTTTTTTCCGATTTTAGCGCCATCTATTAATAATTTGGAAAAAATGTCCCAAATTAAAGTTACTTCTTTTTTTATGAGGAATCTAAATCCGCAATAAAAAATGGGGGTTCCCATTTAAGATATGAAAGTGACCCCCCCCGACCCCCCCAAAGGGGGGGCGGGGGGTGGCTACTTTTAGCACTGACTGATGTCCCCCCACGATAATATTAACTTTTTATCTCGAACACTTTTTTCGTAGGATGCATATTTCTCGAGATATTCACTTGTCTCAAGTTAAAACGACCACCCTGTATATTGAACACGTAACATCTGGCCCACATACCTCAGTGGTCAGCGTGCTCGCTTTCCGTTACGCGATTCGATTCCTGGTCGGGGCAGATTATCGTGTGAGCTCCCCTTGTAACGCCCTAGTATCTGTTGCTGTGTGACGATACGAAAGCTCACTTCTCAGATTGGAAAGAGCAGAATACATAGGGATGTCTAAGTGCTTACCACACCCCTTAACCCATGGTCGCAAGGCCAGTACGCCGCATGTAGGTCTTAGCCCCGCCAGGAGCTGTTGAAGCAGTACAGACAGACAGGTGAAGATCGGAGATGACGTTAGGTGTATTTTTGTTTTCATCCAATAACACTGAGAAGGTCAGACAACCCACCAGACAAAATATATAGCTTAACATCTTCTTTGATTTTTGACTACCTGGGATAGAGAATACCTAGCATTACCAAGAGGGAGGCAGAGAGCGACCGATTGTTTTTTATAGGATACAATTTTTTAGGAAGCTAAAAATAATTTATATTGTTCCTGAAGTGCTTCATGATCAAAATGAGATTTCATTTATCACAAGTATTGGTGACAATTTGAGATATTACACTGTCTCTGGCTGTGAGTAACAAATTCCGGACTATTCACTCAGAAACTGAATATTTAAAATACATTTTGGGAAAATTTGTAGTAAATTTTCCATTGTAAAATACATTTGTTACTATGTTATTAAGATACATTGACCTCATTTTCACATAAAAGTTACACATAAAGGATATGCCATTAAATGCAAATATTGAATCGAGAAAAACAATAATTTTTTTATTTGTGAAGGTATAAATGGAACAATGTTTTGTTTAAATAAATGCATGTGTATATTATTGCCTTTATTAATTTATAAAAAATTGTCAAAAACATAAATTAAATCAAAATGTTCGCGTTGGGTTCTGAAGGATCCCCCCCCCCCTTAGTAACGCACGGAATCTCTTTACCATGCAATTGCGAAGGTTAAATAAAGATATTCAATACTAGTTTCCGTTGTTTCGTAAACTGACCCGATTAAAAATTAAAACATGCAGCAATGGAGAGGAGAAGAGAAATGAATTGTAAAGAGAACATTACACTTTAAAAACACTCTTTCTAAAACCACATCAAAATACAAAATCATAAAAGCGCATTCAATAAATATTCATTTTCCAGCACATTCCACGGGTATCACATATGTATGGGTATGCCTGGGGTTATTGATTAGTCGATTATATCTCTTGAATCGGTCTGCATCCATAGGTTAACTAGGAAGCCTTTTGGTATTTATTTGGCGTGCACAATACTATGCAAACGTTGCTATACATTCTCTACTAACGCAAGTCTACGCACTTGTCCTAGACGCATAAAGATATAATAAATACAAATTTTTCAATAAAGGAAAAATATCATGATATTCGTGGTTAGGGGATTATCTTGTAAAATGTATTAAAATTACTCAGTTTCCGTAAGGGAAACTAAAAATATTAAATCTTGATATTTGAAGAGATTAGCCAGATTAAAAAAAGTGTAAAGACACGACTGCATTGCCTCGTTTCGTACTTTCCTCAAATAACCACTTGACAACAACGTACGCAAATGCAGTTTTAATTCCCGTGTGTACAATGCAGCTAGTGCGTTCCTTACGAAGGTTCTCAAATGCTTTGATGGCGAGTACACAAACAGAGCTTAAATTCCATTTCCCAGTCGAGACCGAACGCGAATTGCAACTGGGTGATAGAGCGCCACGTTATCCTTGGGCGCGCGAGCGAGCGCACGTGCTGGCGGGGGGTAAGGAGGGGGAGGGGGAGCGAGCGCGCCTGCGCCGTGGCGGGGGCCGGCCGCGTGGGCGAGGGGTGGAAACGGGGGAGCTGCGCCCATTACGTGCTTGCAGCGAGGCCGCGCTCACACGTCCGAGCGAGGGCACAGCCACAGGTCGCGAGCGCGGGGTGCGGCCGACCTCGTGCCTCCGGCCCGGAGAGGTCCCCAGAGAGGGAAAAACGTCCATCACGCGTCGTGTTGGAGCGAATGAGCCGCCGATACGACGCGAACGTGTGGCCGACGCCCCCTCCGCCCCCGCTGGCGCTGTCACTGCTCTTCATGCTTCCCTCTTGCCCCGTCGCCGCGTTCAACCCACCCCTGTTTCAGCGCCCCTCTCCGTTTGACGCTTTCGTTTTTTGGGTGCCCTCTCCCGTTCCGTTTCCTCTCCCGTCCACTGCCCTCTCCGTCCTTCGAGTTCCCCCGGACTGCGCTCTGGCCCGTCCGCTGCCCTGTCCCGCTCTGCGGCTTTTTCTTTTAGCGCCCTATCACACTTTGTATCCTCTCCTGTTCAGCGCCCTCTCCACATGTTTCGTGTGTCATTCAGAGACCTCTTCCTTCTGCGCCCGTTCCATTCTGCACCATCACCCGTTCTGAGCTTTCTCTCGTTCAGCTCCCTCTACGGCTAAGCGCCATTTTATTTCAGCGAACACATTTCAGTATCCTCCTCCTTTCAGTTCTCACCTTTCGAGAACCTCTTTTTTCCGCGCTCTCCTTTCACCACCTTCTTCTTTCAACTCTCTTCTTTAAGCACCCTCCTTGTATATTTAAATCTCAAGCTAAACTCGTCCCCTTAAAACGGATTCTTCCTACTTATCCCCTAATAGATAATAATCATGCAGTGAAATGGCTTCCAAATGACACTCTGTAAAAATCTTGGACTTCAAATAGTCACTAAACTAACTTGGAAAAATAACATAACATCAATAGCTAATACAACACATACAAAAATATTAAAATTGTATATATTCATAAATAGAAGATCTAAATTATCAATAGACTCAGCATTAATTATATTTAAATACATTGTACGACCTTAACTGACCTACGCTCAATATGCGGAGGTTCCGTTAAAAGCACCTTCGGAAACTGGAAACTGCAAAACGAATTCTTAAGAGAAGTTTTAAGAGAACCATCGTATATCAGAAATGACCAAATTTTAAAGAATTATGTACACAACCTCTAAAAACTTGATTCTTAAACTTTCTTTCCATTTCTACTCTTCCCTTTCATCTTGCCCAGCCTCTCATCCGTATACTCTAGGTAAATCAATCTTTTTCCACGAATAGAATGAAAATATTCTAAAGATCTACTACAACCTCCTTAATTAGCTATAAAACATTTTCAGACATACCTGAATACAAAATGTATTTTGTACTCCAAATATGTCATGTATTTTTCTGAAGGACCTTTCCTGGTTATTCTTAGTAGTTAGTTTCTAATATTATTGTTTTAAACATTGTTATGCACGATGAAATGTATTTCAAAAACCGACTATGTATACTATGTAACCTGAAAACCCTTCAAAGGTATAATTTTGTCGAACAAGGATAATAACACATTTTTTTAAAAAAAACTCTATTTCAGCACCCTTCTTCTTTCAGTACCCTCCTTATTTCAGCACCCTTCTTTCTCCACCCTCCTTTCAGGGCCCTTTTTCTTCTGCACCCTCTCCCGTTCTGTGCCCTTTCTATTTCAGCGCTCTTTTTTCTTTCGGAGTTATTTTTCTTTAGCATCTTTCGTTTTCAACGCTACCTTCTTTCAGCGCCTTCCACCATTATGCGCCGTTTTCCTTTCTCCGCCCTCCTTTCAGCGCCCTTTTGATCTGCGCCCTCTCCCGTTCTGTGCCCTTTCTCTTTCAGCGATCTTCTTCTTTCAGTGTTATTTTTCTTTTAGCATCTTTCTTTTCCAGCGGTTTCTTCTTTCAGCGCCCTCCTCCATCATGCGCCGTTTTCCTTTCAGCGCCCGCTCCGTTCAAGGTCGCGCCGCGGCTCTGTTCTCTTGAGAGGTGAGCGCGCGATCTCCGCCCCCCCTCGCCCCCCTCGCCACTCGCCACTCGCCTCGAACGTTCCTGCTGTGCGCGCGGCCCTCGGCTCGCCTCTTCAGGTTCAGCGCTGTCCTGCGCTTATTATTCTGCCTCGCCGACTCCACTTCACCTTCGGCGCGCGTTCTCATCGCTGCCTCGCGCTGTATTTCGTTCCTGCGCCATTCGCTCTTAATATCGGCTTACCGCTTTTTACTGGCTGTTCTTAGTGTCCTTCATTCTTTTTGTCTTTGGAGCATTTTGTGACTTGATTTCTCTTTAAATTTTCAACATAACATTTCGAAATTTCCTCTCTCATTTATGATTGTTTCCCATCCTAAACCCTCTTTAAATAATTTGCTACTGTTCGCTTTTAGCGTGAGCCGCTTTGACTTTTGTGTGAGACTCCGCATCTGCTCTCCAGTCTTTGCTGTTCACACACTTAGGCTTTTCCTGAGCCTCTCGCTGGTCGAGGCCGCTCCCGCCTGCGAGGTCGACTGCCGGTAGTCGACCTCTACCGGCACGACCCTCGCGGCCCCGCAGTCGATCCCTGCTCCACGCACCCGGCCTTGCTCTACTCGAAATCCACTCGAATTTAATTTTGCCCCGCGCACAATCGGATCGTGGCGCGGTTATAAAGCGGTAGCCACGGCGGCAGGCGCAGCGCCTCGACTGTGGCAACGGGGCAGCCCCACCCGCGCCACCCACACAAAAACAACAAAACGGTAATACACTTGTTAACTGATTTCGGAGCGCCGCCCTCCCCCAACTGGCAGCCTCCTCCTCCCAGTAGCTCAACACGGCAGGGTGCTCGTGTGTGTGCTGGCTCTGCTTACATGTTTGTCATCTAATTAACATGGCTATTTAACGGATGTGCAATTATGAATAATTAGTTTATTGAAATGCATTGTGTGGATTACGTTCGCCAATTGTCATATAAATTGAATAAAAATATTGACATCAAATTAAATACACAGTTTCTCGACACGTAAGTTCTAGGCTTAATGTGGCATTAAATGCTTCATTTGTAACATGTGGTCGTCGTGGTTGAAGCACCCACAGCGCACAGAGCGTGCAGGCCCCATGCACACCAGCCAGCCCAGCAAGCCCCGCCCACGCCGCAGGCCGGCCCTTTGAGAACGCCCCCGCACAAATTACACATTAACAAATTACGTGATTACGTCTTGGTGCGCCGCTGCATTCACTGCCGCGCCGTCTGCCACCGCCTCTTGCGCGCTCTATTTACTTTGCAGCAGTATTTTATTCAAAAGCGCACCTGCACTGGCCGGTCCCTCTGGTGAAGTGCTCGTCGCCCGGTGATGTGCAAACAGCGCGCGAAGCATAATAGAGCCTTTCCAAGCCGCCCTCCGGGAGACGAGGGCATCGGGGCCAGGGGTGCGGGTCGTCCACAATCAACGCGAGCGCGGGGCGGCGACGGACGGCACGAGAGAGCGCAGCGCTCGCCCTGCGCCGGATTTGCCTACCTTTAGCGCTGCCTCGGAGAGGCGCGGCAGCTGGCAGCGCTGTTTTCTTCCCGTTACCATGGCGAGAACCGTGTTTGCGCGATTGCTTTGGCACGCGGTGAATGCCGGCAAGACTGCGTTGGGGGCGATTTGCAGAGGATGGAAACAGGCAGAAATTGAAGATGACCACCCAGAGGACGTGTCCGAGCGGGAGGCGGACGTTTGCAGAGTGGTGTGTTCGAAGCAGATGAGCCAATGGAAAATAGTTATTGAAACGCGCCGTGTAAATTACGTTCACCGATTGTCATCAATTGTATAAAAATATTGACATAAAATGAAATGAAGCATTGCTCGACTCGTAACCGTGGCGCGACACGTAAGCATCGAAGGGCGTGTCGAAGGTGAAAACGTGCAGTAAGGGGAGGTGAGGTCGGTGTGTTTCACCGCCGTCTTGGAACGCCATCCTCTGGCGGTTGGTGGGTGGTGGGGGATACGGCGTGGGCTATTTATGAGCTCTTTGAGATTTATTTTGTATATCTAGTGTCGTTTGTACAACAATCTCATAGAAACTATTCTTATAATCAGTGTTTTTCCATATTATAGTGTGTGTGTGTGTGTGATTAACACTTTATTGTTGCTCCATTTTATTTTTAAAAATGTCCAATATTCAGAACAAAAACATTTGAAAACTATAATTAGCAAGTACTGAACACTTTAATTGTTCTGGAGATCGCAATAGAAAAGTTATAAACAAAAAATCTGTGCTCATTGCAACGCTCCAGATCCACAAATGCAACTCTTAACTAAATAAAATAGAAATAATTCAAAATAAATTTCTCATGAAAATATAAAAGTCCCATGGCTTATAAGCAATATAAAAATCAAAAACGAACTGGATATAAAACCTATAAACGAATAAATGAATATTTTGACCCTTAAATTCTTTCCATTCCTTCCCCCAATCTTCCAGTGCAGTAGTATTCCAAATCGGTAAAATTTGTATTTCACCAAATGCGATAATTTCACCATTCGCTAAACACTCCCGTAAACCTCCCTAAAAATCAATTGTCTATCAATAAATTAGTATCTTCTCGCAAATACCCTCAATAATATTACCATCAAATCCCCTACAAGGCAGAAACACCAAACAGGCAGACATAAAATTAAAAAGGATGGAACGCAGAGGGATTGCTTTTTTGAATTGAATTGAATTTGCCTTATTTTACGTGGCGAGACTTGCTTCACCGACGAAAGCGTGTCAATGGTGAAAACGACCAGTAAGGATAGGTGAGGTCGATGGGTTTCACCACCACCCCCGGTAGCGGTGGGGGTGGGGGTGGGGTATGAGGCGGGAGGGGGGGCGCCCGCCGTTTACGAGAATGTCACCTTGAGGGCAGTCTCCGGTTATGAGCTCTCCAGCCGGGGATTTCATTCACTAAAGGACCGGTCCCTGTGCGGCGGCCGCATACTTGACTTTGTTCCGGTCGTTTGGCGCACGCCTTGATTTTGGCTGCACCCCAGCCTATACCCACGCCCGAGCCCACGCCCGAGCCCACGCCCGAGCCCACGCCCGAGCCCACGCCCGAGCCCACGCCCGAGCCCACGCCCGTGCCCACGCCCGTGCCCACGCTCGTGCCCACGCCCGTGCCCACGCCCGTGCCCACGCCCGTGCCCACGCCCGTGCCCACGCCCGTGCCCACGCCCGTGCCCACGCCCGTGCCCACGCCCGTGCCCACGCCCGTGCCCACGCCCGTGCCCACGCCCGATCCCACGCCCATGCCCACGCCCATGCCTACTCCCCGCCCATGCCTACTCCCCGCCCATGCCTACTCCCCGCCCATGCCTACTCCCCGCCCATGCCTACTCCCCGCCCATGCCTACTCCCCGCCCATGCCTACTCCCCGCCCATGCCTACTCCCCGCCCATGCCTACTCCCCGCCCAATCAAATGCGCCAGTCAAATGAAACTGAGCGAACGGCAGCGCCGTTTGGGGCTTCAGGCTGCGATGTCAGCGCTCTGGGCGCGCCCTTTGTTGGCACTGCGACACACTCGAGGGAGCGCCAAACATCAAAAAGCGTCATTATATTATAAAAGTAAATTCCCATAATGAAACAGTCTTCTCTTCGTGGAATTACGCGTTTTCACATCCGTTTTCAAATAATTGTACGGTGTTGCTGCTAGAAAGGAAAATGTCGACATATTTTTTTCTGTTTTATTTTTCAAGAAAAATCGAAAAAATACATACCCTTTCACATCCATATAATAGATTATTCTAGAAATCGTTCAGTGAATATTTTGTTTTGTGATGCCGGTTGTTTGATGCCAGGTGAAGCTTTCGACGAATAATTACCATGCCATTTCCAAAAGTTTTATAAATTATAGACACTAGGCAAATTACCCTGATACCCAAAACATGCTAAGACTGTATGCTGATGACAATCATCTGTCAACCTCAGTAATTGTTTAAATTAATTTTCTTTTTTTTTTCAGTTTCATATTAATACATTTTGCAATCAAAGTGTTGAGCATTTGAAGATGAAAAAACGCTGAAAGTGACACAATTACAAATTTTTAGTTTTCATGGAAACCGCGTGTGATACGGCGTATAAGTTCGGAAAAGTAGGATGTATTGAAAAAGTTTCCTTGTAGTTCAAAACGACAAGAAAATATGTATAAATGTGTTTTGTGTGTGTGTGTCTGTGTGTGTGTGTGCGCGCGCGCGCGTGCGTGTGGGCAGGGTAATGTATTTCTTCGAATGCTGAATGCGCTGAGTGGGTTTGGCACTTCTAGCGTTTTTCATTCTCCGACTTGATTTGCTCTATTTGCCGCAAAATGTGTATATTTTCAATTATAATAGTCGTTTACCAAGTAGTGTCAACTGTGATTGTTAAGAGTACATTAAATAATTTCTACAAATTGCTACACTTTTAATTTCTACCCCATTACAATCTAATCATTATTTAAAAATGAAGACGACGTGAACGATTAATACGTGATTAAATGTAATCATTTATACCACATTCGTTTTTCAAGTTTAAATGAAGACAAATCACCTTAATAATAAATATAGTATTTATTATTATTATTATTATTATTATTATTATTATTATTATTATTATTATTGAATATTTATTCCCACAATATATTAAAGTTTAAAATCTCTACCTCGAAAATAATCAGAACTGATACGTTATTTGCTAAAACGGTTAATTTTTTACACGTACACTTTTTCACCTTTAATTTTTTTCTAAACTTAATCCCATTTAATTCACTTTTATCGTATCCTCGCTCATCATAGAGATAATGCGAAATACGCCCAAAAGGCAGGAATAACGATGATAAGAAGCAATTATATCTGCGCCATGTCTACTTCCATTGAAAGGCTAAAAATGTTTTAAATCGCTCTTTTGTAAAATAAGGGAGTTGTGTCATAGTGCCTTATACTTCCTGTATAACAACATTAGTTTTAAGACGTTAAAAGATTGATATAATTTTCTTATCATAATTTAATTTATCTTTAAATTGAATCTGATTAAATAGATGTTTTCCATGTCCCCATTCCACAACACTTATGTTACCAGCATTAGGATATCTAAAATGTGTCCTTTAACAAACAAATTAAGAGGATGGATGGATGAAGTCTTACAAAGCCGCGACAAAAATTGTCACAAAAGTGTAAATTTATAATCTTTACAAATTTCAGTTATTACTATTCACTTTCAACATTCAATAAAAATCAAATAATGTATCTAATGAGTTCTTGTGTAAGCTCCAAAACTACATGAAAGGAAAATAAGCAAAACACAAAAACGATGTTTCGTTGAGCATGTGTGAGAATAACTCAGATTGCTGAAAAAGAGGGTATTAAGCTATAGTTGTAAATGATGTTATTACTCCAATAACGTTTATGTACAAACGACGAGGAAAACGCATTTGCTGTTGACCACAAAGCTAATTTACGCCCAATTATAAACCAACACACCTCGTAATATTTTATTTACACAACTGAAAAAGCGATTAGCACGTTGGTTATCCTCGTTCCCCACGATACTGAATTATGGAAAGAACTCTCCTTTATGACACAACATTCCAATTTACGTTGAAATGAAGGTTTTGCGTTTAACAAGGAGTAGGGGAGATGGGATTGATTGGCAGAAGAAGCTGGTTACTACTCGGGTCGCTACAAAGGCCACATAGCTTCTATCTGCCCAAGTTTTAAGTCATGTATCCTTCACAACCTAAAATGCATCCCACAGATGTCTTATAATGATCAGTGCAACGATGGTGGAACCTTGAAAAGATGTGTTTGAGAGCTTGAAAAGTAAAGTTGTCGTAGTACATGGATTGTGTTTGGTAATACTCAGAGGAAAAAGTTTTGTATCTCATCATAAGGTACGCAAATAAATGAAGTTTACATTACTATACTAGTTGTCAAAACTAAAACAAAATTGCATAAAAAAGTACCAACTGTGAAAACAAGTCCTGGTCTTCCTTAATGGTAGTGCACCCATCTCAAAGGGAATAGTTCACGTTCAATTTTAGAGAACATTTTAGACGTCTATAATGACTGACGGATCTGTTCGTCATTTAATGCACCTTCTGTGGAGAAGTTTCTTCTCATTAGTGTTCCATAACAAGAGCGTTGCTGTTCACCGAGTACAGAGGGTAATGTGCATAGGACTATAGAATAGGAATAAGGTAGAGTTAAGTTGAGTATCAAATAATGTATCAGGAATATATAGTTATTAGTGAAGGAGCCGTGGGACTCAGTTATCAGAGATTAAAAAGCAGCACATCATTTCTGGAATGTATAAACACTACACAATCTACAATTAAACAAAATTTTTTATCCCACACGAAGTATAGTTACTGCAAAAAACTGCATACAAACGTGAAAGACGTGTTTATAATGGGAACGAAGATTAAAAAAACATTCGAAATGCATAAAATATTTGAAATCTCATTCCTTGGGTCTATTCAATAGTTTCAACAAAATTCATCTATCAAAACTTGGATTCCAATTTGCAACCATTATCGTATATTAATATGGCTAAAATCGAAACATGTGAATTTACTAAATATTTGTTTTAAGTAATCAATATGTGATTGAATATAAATTGCTCAGTGTCAGAAGGACATCAATGAATGTAATGCTTACAAATCACTGAAATATTCAATTGACAAACACAATAAAATAATCAAATTAGGTTAATGCAATTAAATGTATTTTATTTATTGTTATGAAGCCTTTTGAAGTTTGCTTGATCTGCTTGTTTAGAACAAAAGCCCTAAATCTGTTATACTAAAATTAAGGTACACGTTAGAGAACCTAACTAAACAGGATGGAACTAAATAGACTGGCAAAGTTAGCTCTCTTATATAAACCTAAGGGCTTCAGGATGTTGGTAGACCTAGAATGAGGTGGTCATAACAGTTCTGAGTCTCGGTACGGGCCATTCGCTCCCAACCCTTGTCAAGGAAGAAGAAGAAATTAAGAAACACTTTAACATAGAAATATGTTCCTTGAATGCAGCCAAACACTTAAATGCTGAATAAAAAGGTGCAAAAGCAAATGCGTCAATCTCGTAACATATCTTTGCAACTGCTATAAAACACACTGACAGTGCATTTTCAAAGACTGGTACAGTGATTTGATCCTCGGATATGTATCAGGTTTGAGCAAAGATTTATTTGCGCGTTAACTGAAAAATATGTCACATGTATAAAAAATATAGTCTTAAGAAACGGTAAAAGGTAGAAACATTTAGTAAAAATAGTCAAATAACCAGAATTAATATTCTGATGTTGCTGAACAACCAGTAATTGAGATCAAGACCCTTGTTCATGTAAATTAATTTCCGCGTGAATTTCAGCGTGTGGGTTGAAGGGCTGAAGGACAGAAGGGATTTACCCTGGCCAGCCCGTTGGCACATGGCAGGGCGAGGGGACAAAACCGCCGGCGACGGCCTAGAGCATGAAGCTCCCGTGGGGCTACCTGCATCTGGATTACTTCTCCCGAAACTCACTATTCTCGCAGGGAGGGTTGCCCGCAGTTTACAGGTGGAATTATCGACTAAGCTCGCTCTCCCCCGCAGTTTGATACCAACGGAAATACACGAGCGGTAATCTTACTGAAGAATATTCCAAACGATTTTCAGAGAGTAGTATCGAAAGTGGACGCTTTCCTTTCCTCACTCAACATGCGTCCCCCTTGATGTCACCCTATGCTTAATTGTTTATTGGGATTTTCATGTAGTGGTCGCCAAGTTTGTTCCTCCATATTTCCTTATTTTGTAGCTACTAGTTGCTACCTCCTGGTGAGTCGCTGTTCCAACTTCAGCATCGCTGATAAACCAAGACTCTGCTTTCTTTCTACGTTTCTTCGACCCCCTCGCTCACTTTTCTACGCATTCTTCTCCCCTGTCGCGTCGAATTCTTGCGCCATCGATCCCAGGGGCTGAATCCGTCGCACGCGGACACTTGCCTCCGCAGACGGATTCCCCGAACGTCAGCGTTCCGAGTAACTCATTCCCGAAGAGCGAATTCTCTGGATGACCGGATGTCAAGGCTTAAAGGGAAAAATTCTCCGGAGATCGATGCCGCCGGTGCTCCGCGACCAGACCTTGCGACCGCCGCCGCCCGCGCCGCCGCCGCCCCCGCCCCTACCGCCGCCGCCCCCGCCCCCACCGCCGCCGCCTCACCGCCGCCGCCCCCACCGCCGCCGCCCCCACCGCCGCCGCCCACGCCGCCGCCCGCACCGCGCGCTTCTTCACGGAAGAGCGACCGGACGATTTAATACCGCTGGTGGCGCTCGTGTGGAGGGGCAGCACTTGGCCCAGAAGCAGCGGTAGGGCGGTGGATAGGAGCAGCGGGCGGCAGGCACAGAGTAGAACGGAGGGGTTTGGGGATAGGACTGAGAAAGGAGAGACAGCCTCAACAGGAGAAATGACAGAGGACAGCACAAGAATGGGTTTGCACTGGCCAATGTGGGAAATGTAATGATTAGGGTAACGGACGCTGTAAGCGTAACACTTCTCGCGTAAGGCGGAGTACCATCTCAAGCTGAAACAATTCATGAAGAGTTTGGTTGCTGTGTACGGAAATCGCTTCTTTAATACGATAAGATCTTCGTTGGGGGTTATTTTGCATTAGCAGAATCGATGTAAGGTGTGTGTTCGCATAGTTGACTTAAGGAACCAGTGTTCTAAATTACCATTAAACTAGATTTTGGTACCCAAAGCGTATTAAATAATTGAGTTCTTCTAAAAATAGGACATGAAGAGCTAAGTTTCCAAATATTCCAAGTTGCATATTTGTGGTTCGGGAAAAATCGAAAACGTTTCATTCTTAACATGGTTGAAGAAGTAAAAACTAGCAATAACTCGTTCAATTCATTGCTCATCAAAATAACATTCGATAATGAAAATATAGATTGTTTTATTTATTTGTTTTAAAAAAAGATCAAAATGTTTGGACTTGGCTTATTCTGAAACTCAAAGATTTGAAACTAAGAAATTGAACTTCAAGGCGCGTCATTTATTACTAACGCACTAAACCATTTTTTATTTTAAATAGTAGAATTATTTTATTACCAGTGAGAATTTTAAATCAAAAAAATTCATGCAAATTACGTTGTTTATATACAAAAAATCAAAAAATTATGATTAGGATATTTCGAAAAGATTTCAACCAAAATTATCAACAATTGTGAACAGCGGTGTAGTGAGATGTGTGGTATTCATTTTTTTAATAACTCTAATTCCAAAAATTAAAATATCCAAAGAGAAAAAATATATTGATTAATTAAACATTGTTATTATAGACCTTGAAACAAATCTATATACCGATTATTCTTGTATACATCGTAATTGCAGATGATTAACAATTACTGTTAAGGACGCCGGACAAGTTTGAAAATGTGGCATTTGTCTTAACCAACATGAGGGCGGAAAAAGATTCAAGTTCAATGATTTAAAAAAACTACAATTCCAATAAGGATTTGAAAGTCAATTTTTACTTTCTCGCTCTCCATAAGAATTGAAAAAGTTCTGTGATGATCACATAAACGATATGAGTTTGTAATTGAGATCTTCATTTTTTCATTTACTTTTGTGCGGAGACATCTGTTTGACGATGTGCTACGTCGTCGTGCGATCTTCTTTCAGAATCGAGTCGCCATTACGCTCCCACTGTTTCCCTCCGAATCACGGCGGGCTTCAGCTCCATTGTGCGCTAATCCGAGGGGCGGACGTGTCACCATTGAAGCGTGAGAGGCCCGAGGCTCGAGAGGCGGTCGGGGCAGGCTGGCTGGGAGACCCTGAGCGGACTGAGATAGGGCGGAGTGAGGCGGGGTGGAGTGCGGCGGGGCGGAGTGGCACGGGACGAAGTGAGGCGGAGTGAAGCGATGTGAGGTGGAGAGAAGTGGGTGATGCGAGCTGTGGCCGAGTGAGGTGAGGCGGCGAGTGGCAGGACGGAAAAAGACGGGGAGCGGTGAGGCGGGACGGAGTGAGGCGGGTTGGAGTGCGGCGGGGCGGAGCGACACGAAGTGAGGCGGAGTGAAGCGATGTGAGGTGGAGTGAAATGGGTGGAGTGTGGTGTGGCCGAGTGAGATGAGGCGGTGTGAGACAGGACGGAGTGAGACGGTGAGCAGTGAGGCGGGACGGAGTGAGACGGGGCAGTGAGGCGGAGAGAAGTGAGGCATTGTGGACCGAGGCGGGACTAAATGAGATGACGGGAAGTAAGGGTGGAGAGAGGCTAGACGGAGAAAAGTGGGCGAAGAGAGGCGAGGCGGAGTGAAGTAGGGGGGGGGGGGGGGCTAAGTTAGGGTCGAGGCAGCGTGGAGCGGGGTAGGGCGGAGCCTGTCCCGGCGCCTCCGAGAGAAAATATCGTGGGAAGAGGAGTGGATGCACGTCGGAGGGGGGGCGATGGGGGTTCAGGTGAAGGGCGACACACGACTCAGCACGACGGATCCCAGGAAGATAGATTAAAGGGGCGACCCAGGCAAAAGCCGACAGGAAGAAGATAACAATTTAAATGTTAGGCACCACATGGAAATTATGCATGTAGGTATTTGACATTATGGGGTCGCATTAATCCGAATTTTGGCTGCTAGCGGTGTTTCCAGGTCTAGCCCAGTTTTTTATTTTTTATTCACGCCTCAGCGTAAGGAAGGCATATGGTGAGCATGACGTATTCGCATCATCGTACCTAGATTACTTGGGCCGCCTCAGGTATTTCTTTGGTCCTATAACCATAGAAACTGACACGATTTCTATTAAAAAAAATTCATCTTTAATTTTGCCCCGATGTGAATGGAGGGACATTGATATTTAAAAAAATATTTAATTTATTTCTTCAAAGAAAAGTAAACAAATAGTATGTTATGTATGAGGAAGAATAATTATCTGCGAACGTTTTCTTCCCCTCGAGAAACCAAACCTACTCCGTAATCCTTTCATTATACAGAAATAAATGCTAAACAGGTACCAAAAACGTTGTTATAAACATGTAAAAACTAAATTTTCACTCTAAAATAATACCAGAGTAATATTTTGTTTCGATAAGTGAATTATTAATGTGATTTTATTGTATTGCTAACATAATAACAACAGCCCTCCTACTTTCTCTTTACTACAGAAGTAGTACGTAGTAAGGCGAGAAAGTATAAGGAAACACAAGGAACAAAAACTTTAAAACTGTCAACTCGCATCGTAATGTAGGATACGATATGTCAAAGAATTAAGAAATGAATTGAGAAGATTCGTCAAGTAAATATATGTAATTATGAGAGGAAACAAATAACAAATATTTTGCAAATTTCAAGAATCAAAAAATTGTCGATACAATAGTATTTAATAAAGTCAGATACTCGTATCAAGTATTACAACAGATAATACCAAATAATATCATTGGAAAAGATACGGAGGGACTACTAATGGACTGTAGTCAAGTGCACATTCATCGAATTCTTCCTTGCCGCTATACCCGTGTGCACCGGCCGCAGCAACAGCTCGCATATCGCCGACTGAAGTCGCCAAGCTGTGAAAAGAAGGACGGAGGCAGTGGCCGGGGGTCTCCTCATGCCCGCTCTAATCGCCCGGGTAGTCTTTGCAGAGTTTCCGAAATTCGCCAAGAAAGAGTTTTCTTGTTTGCAGAGCTCCAAGCACATTGTTCGCAGGCAACGTTCGAGGCGCCGACGGATTTTCCCTCCGGAAAGAAAGCCGGCGGGCGGGCCGGGGGCGGGTGGTCGTGGCCGGGAGCCGGGGATAGGGGGAGGAGGCGGGGACCGAGGGGACGAGGACGGGGCCGGGGAGAGGAGGCGAGGACGGGAGGCGCGTGGCCGGGGAGGTCGGGGACCGGGCGAAAGGTCTTCGAAGTCCTCCGCTCGGCGAAAGCCCTCCTAAGCCGCTGTTTCCGCGCTTGCTTCCTGTTGACTTTGCGTTGGGGCTGCCGTGACGTGGGCAGCTTTAAAGAGAGCCCTATTGGCTATACTCGAGTAAGCGGCAAGTAAAGTGCGTGTGTGTGAAGCACGCGCGCGTTCGTGTGAACTCGTGCAGGGGCATTGGGGGCAATCACATGGAAATGCGGTGCTCGATGGATCACGGACGCAGCCCGACGCAAACAGCCAATAGCCCTTCATGTTCAGCAGCTGATAATAAATTCCTTTACCAATGTGTGAAACTCCATTAAACGGCAATCAAAAGCAAAATATAACGGGATTCGAACTCTGTACCGGATAGAATAAGGAAATAAAAGGAAATGCGCATGCGTGTGCGCGCGATTCGGTGAGGCAGGGTCGTTTATCGAAATTTAAACCGACATTCAGCTATTTAAATTTCCTTTCGCGTGTATATCCTCTTGCTCATTAGTGAAAGCGTATCGCGTGCCCTAAAATCAAATATGAATCTCATGTTCCTCGATGTTATTTTTCTTTACAAGGTGACGTTTTAAAATGTGCAACATGCAAATTTCTTCGTACTACTAACAAGCAGTATAATTATTTCGTTGTAATTAATAAATAGAAAAGAAATTACTGTGATTTCATATTATACTTATAAGCTATTGTTTGCATATGGAATGAACTAAAACCTTAAACACAGCATGTGCAGCTTTACACACACCAAAAACAGCACCGTGACGAACCCACATACATCTAACTTTTGAGAAAAAGCGTAATCATAACGCAGAAAATATTTTCTTCCACCAACTAGTGTACACATTTTTACACACATTTTAGAAATAACTTCACCGTGTTCGAGAGCAAGTAGAAAGTAATGCATTCGACCAAGGCGTTGTGATTCAGACTAATTGCTGTTTACCGTGCCAGTGCACGGACACAGCTGTGCTGAGGTTACTGTATTTTTTGTTGCAAATCATTCCGAACAGTTGGGGTTGGTCGGGTCGCGGTGTTCGTACGTCTAAAATGGGCGCTCCTGTCGTAACCAAGTATCGGGAAGTTGTACAATATTTTCTGGAACAAAATGATATATTTTGTGATCTTGTATCATATTTGCCGGAGCAAAGCCAGTTCTGCAGCAAGGGAGTGCGCCGAAAAACGAGAATCAGCGGCGCCCCACCCGCCACTTCTGCGCCTCGGGGCTTGAATCCGCGCGACGAGAACATATTACAACGCCCAAGTGTCCACGCCGGTATCGCATTACCCCGGCCGTCAAGGAACATCACGTCATGTCGCCACTGTCCTTGGCGCTCGAGGTTGTCACGCGTGTTCAAGCGGCTGTCGCTAATTTGACGCAGGCTTATTGTGACGTGTGCAGAAGAGCATTGCGGCCCGTCCCCTCGACAGTTAGCATGTGCTCGGGGGCCATTTTGAACGGTATTTTCTATTTTCTGTAAAATGTTTGTGGATCTGGTTGAAATGAGTGTCACGTGCTATTCGTGTTGTTTTTATATTGTTATTTCGCTGGCCAGTGGATGTCGCTGGACCGTTTTCGCTGCTCAGGGGAGGTTGCACGTGCAGGGCTCAGTTTTCGTGACCTTGGAAAAAGTAAGAGGTTTATCGCAAAGCGACCACTGCCAGGTCCCATGATCGGCAGTATTCACGGCAACAAAAGAAAATACAAATGTATCATGGAAAGTTTCAAGCTAAGTAAGGTGTAGTGAACGACATATGTAAGACACATAAGAAATACACAAGTATTTACACTAGTTTGCGTGTGAAACCTACAAAGTGTCACATGAACTAAAAGGATCACCCTCCATAATTTGTTCACAATATCGAAATGCAGTATTAACTCAACAACACGGAATCATGAAGCAAGTATGCAATATGCCGTGAATATATAGTGTTTGAAATATTTTTAGTTTTCGAGAAATTTAATTAACTCTGATTTTTTAATTGAAATATTTTTCTCACTAGCAGTGGATATATCATAAAAAGAGGAATACAGTGATGCTTTGCTTGTTAATGTTCTAATAGTAGTTTGAGTATAAAGTTATACTTTCTGATATTTGATTTTAAATTAAACGAACAAAATTGTCTATAGGAGTTCTTGCAACTGTTGTCTTCTATGAAAGTGGCCTTCGCGGCGCTAAAACTGTTACGGAAAATGAGAGAAGTGGCAACGAGGGATAGAGGCGTAACTACAGCAATCCATGGTCTCGTCATGACTTACACGGGAACAAACTCAACATTAACGATCAGAATGAAATATTTTTTTATTGATTCATCAGAACTGAACATTCCTTCTACTGGTAGAATTTCCAAGCATGGATTTACACCACCACAAAGCAATGCAGTCAGTTCACCGGCCCTTGCACACAGGACTGCAGACGTGCATTGCTTGGATGGGAGAAACGGACCATCAGTGTAAATAATTTATGAACGTATTTGTATTCCTTTTTTCTATAGTTATCTATGAATTTATTTTAGTAAATTTACAAAGAGAAGTTGAGTAAGCATAAATAATAAAAAAATTCTACCATCTGAAATCTGATGAATTATCTATAGATATTTAAGTGACAATCTTCGACCACTCATCCCCTTTCCATGTATTTCAAATGTTTTAAAAGTTTGGTTTCTTCTCATAGCCATTAGATACCGAGGTCTATTCTTGTTAAGTTAGAAAATAACCTTAGTTACCTTCTTCCTTATACTACCAATTTTTTCATATTTCAATGACCAATGCTTTGGAATTTCAATTAGTGAAAGAAAAGTTCAATCGGTATAAATCAATGGCAAAGTCTACCATTCTGGTCTTTAAAATTAATGTATGTTTCTTTGTCCTTCTTCTCAAGACCACGAGTTGCTGTAATTGGGTTCGTACCTTCACTGCCACCCTACTCAGACTCCTCACTCAGTCTTCCCATTCTCCAAAATGCTCGTCGTCACGAAGGCCAGTTCCTCCAAAGGCGACAGTTGAAAGAGTTGTTGGTTTAATTTAAAATGTTGTCGAATGTTGTCGGTTTAATTTAAAATAACGGGTCACAGGGTGTAATTTTATCGTCAAGCTACTAAAAATCACAAACATGATTGTAATCTCGTTTTTATGATCTATCCATTTGTAGAGAAAGAAATATATAGTTCTATTAATATATAAAAGATGAATAAATTTTTCGAAACCTGAATATATTTGGAACGATATTTTTATAGCATATTACTTGCTCTGAGATTCCGCATTGTTGGACGAAAACTGAATTTAGATATCATGTACTGTTTAGAAGTTATGAGGGTGGCCTATATTTGGTGGGACATCCGGTATATGAGTAGCAACTGTTACTAGAGATCACGTCACATAGCCTACACAGTCCTTACGAGTTTAGCTGTTCACGTGATATTTTTTACCCGTTTTTATGCTTTATGAATATGCATGCATGAACTAGGCATGAAAGGCTATCTCACACCGTGTTTCGTTCAATTCCGCATTTCCCAATTCTGTATGCACCTTTGTAAGATTAAATGGGAATTCCTCGCTGATGGCATCACACGGCTGCCGCCCCATTGGCAAAAGGTGTAGACCTTTGCTGGTGATTACATTGTAGGAATGAAAGGAAATTTTCCTGATAACTTCAACTACATGCTACTCATAAACTTGTTGCCAATACTCATTTATTGATTGATTGATTTGTTAGTGTCTCCGGATGCCTCAACTGTCAACAAGGTCATTAGTCCCGTAAGTGTTGTTTTCATTTTTTTCCTCAGGAGATGGCGGTGTTTTTCCCCAATAGATGGTGAGATTCGGAGCCGACCTACCGTCGGCTAGCGGGGTTTTCCCCCAATAAGCCGAGACAAGCTCTAAGCTCCCGACCGGTCTCCAAGCATGTGTGGTGGTGTAGTGCATGTTAGTGTAAGTGACATGGTGAGATCGCGCGGTCCATGATCCGTTTTTTAGGCATCGTGTACTGCTCCGGCATTCGCCTGGTGTTGTTGATAGAAGAAACCACGGAAAACCAGAGAATCCAGCTGCTAGAATTCTCCTCCAGACAGTGACAGAACTCAACCTAGCTATCTAGCGAGTGTCGACAATTCTGTCACCGTCGAGACTCGAACCTAGGACCTCCCAGTTAGAGCGACTGTAATTGCATCAGTTAATGCCTTGAGCCACAATGTAGCCACCATTATTTAAAAAAGTTGGTATTTATTGGTCGACACAATGTAGCAGGCACCAAAGCAAATAAATTAACAAGGAAGCTTCAGGCGATGGCCAGGAGACGTGACTCTGGCGTTGTTATAATTATTTATCAATCCCCCCCGGAGTGTCCCACAAACAAAAAATATCAGGTGACTTTTTCACTTCATAACATTGGGACCCGGGGATACACCCTACTCGCATAGTGCTGGAATTTAAATCACGTTTACATGAAATTCGGGCATGTCATGAGTTGCGGAAGTAGTGAGAACGTCTGCGATGCTGCTAATGCCAAGAGGTGACGTCCCAGTGAGCAATGAGGTGCAGCGGGGGCGGAGTGAAATACACGAGGGGCAGGATTGGGGAGCCACACACATTACAAACTACGTTTACATGCGAACGTTTCCTATGAAATCTAGTCTCTAAATTTGCGCTATGTAGTAGTATAAAACAAGAATGATATTCTGGAATATTGAACTGATTAGCATTTTGATGAATAACATGATTATATGCCCAAAAATAATTATTTTTGCGTACTTGGCATTCAGTACTTTCCTTCGATAGTTCTCCAACATTTCTTTAATGTAAACGTTTTCATAAATGTGTCCAACTTTTCATGGAAAATTTGTTTATACTACTTATTGGTGAAATTGATTTGAATATTTGAACCTTTACGATTCTACAAATAACAGGATATCATTTTGGTATTGTACTTTAAACTTGCCCTGAGGTAGATAGCAGGAAAATGGCACTTCATAAATACTCATTAGCAACATAATAAATTGTGACTGATTGGAAATCATGTTCACCTGCAACCAGTTACGAGCATTTCATTAAAAGTAAAGCGATTACTTAAACGATGAGTAAATAATTATTCCAACTCTTATCGTTTTCATTTACAAACTCATAAAATTTTGTTAACAAAAGTGAATTAGCATCGCCTTTCAATTCTTATGCATGTGTGAAAACTCACCTTTTATAGACTTATATCATTTCCACGCGGAGTTGCAAGAGAAATGTTTACTCCCTTAATAGGCATTCCAATTACACTAAAACCGTATTCTAGGTACTGTAACACTCCCGGTCGTCTCGTGAGAGAACGCCCGGTAAGCGGCCCTGAAATAGCTCAGTCGGTGATGGAAAGAATCGTTAACAGATACTGGTAACATGAAAGAAACACTTTGATCACTGGTAAAATCACTTTTATTCCTGGGCAAAATAATTCAAAATGCCCCAGGGAAGTTACACATGTAAATAGGATCAGAAATCTGAAAATTAGGTGGACAGATAAGAAGATGAAAAGTTAGTAGCCAGTGTAAAGCTTAGAAATTAGGAAGACTTATAGTTAGCATCACAATGGTAACAAATATTACAGATCAGTGTGTCTTAGCGCGACACCGCATTACAGGATTTTCGCAGGGATGAATACCCTGAATTATATTGCCTTGGTAAAGTTTCTTTTTGTGGGCCCGAAACGGGCGCGTTGCCGTCGAGGGGAGGCGGCGGCGACCTTCGCAGAGGGCGCGGCCGGGGCGATGTCCTTGTGCCCACCCAGGCACGCACGTCAGCTGGTCAGCCGTCTGAAGGCGTCACCCAAAGAGGCGGCGGCGCGGCCGAGGGGAGGCGGCGGCACGGCCGAGGGTGCGGCGTTGTAACGGCGCCTGGCAGTCTGGTTGAGCTCGGGGTCGGCCAGAAGTCACTCTCGATTTCAAGAGCGTAGTAACCAGTCACGGATTCTTCTGATACTCGTGATTATTCACAATTGCAACTTTGGAAAGTCTAGAAATCCTGCAGCGACACATTCGCTTCACTTTGCAACTGATTCCCGCTTCAGAGAATTTTCTCTGCCCACGTTACTCTGCTCTTTTACAATAGCCCACACCGAAGTTTTTTCTAAGTCCATCAGAGGCGAACTTGCCTCTGGTCGGTGAATAGCTCTCCCTCCCAGAGAAGTTTCTCTCCCGACTGCCCTGCTTTGAATGCCAATTTTATAAGTCAAATCTTATTAGGTTAACTTTTACCCCCCACTCGTTTTCTCGCATGTTCTGGCTCCTTAAGATAGTTGCGTCGCTATTGGCCGAAAGAAATGGCGCATTACGTTATTTCGACCAATGGTGACAGGGGTAGTGAATGGAGTTCCGACTCTTTGCATAACTGTGAGCGTCCAGAATTTTCTTTGCCCTTCTAGAACATGCTCGCACAAGACGGGCGTTGTCCGTGAAAGAATTTGTCGATTTCGGATTCACTGGATGTCGATTTCAAAAGCGATCTAGAAGGTTCGCGCAGCTGGCCATGCGAACACGTGCTCCACAGTAAATCTGTCGACGACTGACCCTTTAACGACTTTCTTAATGTGCCGGAGGCGGAGACGGCTGTCAGATAAGCAGGGTTGCGCGCGTGAGGCCATGTCGCAATCTGTTCCCAGTCGAACTCATGGTGGCCGAGTCAGTTTGTTTAATTTAATTTTCCTGGCATGAGGAAATCGGTTTCGCTACAGTACCCACTTGTTTCCAGTCGCCTTAGTGTTTCTTTTCTCTAAATTTCATTTTTTCTTAAGCTATTCCTAATTTAAGAATCGGGGTCGACGGTGTTCACGCCTTCCTGTCTTGACTCGATTGATTTAGTTATTGAGATCTGATTAATTTATCTAGAGGGAGCGTCAAATGCCATGATCATCGACGTCCATGTCAATGTAATTTAAAAACGTTTTTATAAAATGAATTAATAGATGAATACATTAACAAAATCAATTTAAACTTAAAACGGAGTATTTAGAGACCAAGTGACGAATAAGAGACGTGACAATATTAAAAGCAGTAAAACAATATCTCAGATAGGGTTCTTTCTCTTTCCCGGAGGGCGCGGACTCGTTGTCGAGCACCTCTCGAAGAGAGTTGTCCAGACGATGTCAACGTCGGCAGCCAACCAACTTCCTACCGTGTAGGAGATCCGTTTCACACGTGTCGCTGATGGGGGAGGTTCCCCGCGCAAGGGGAAACCACGTGAGAAGTGGCAATGGCCGATGCAAAGACGAGTTCAGGTTACTTCTCCACTCTTTGCAGCAAAGTTTGAGCAACGCCAGGGATTTACCGAATCCTAATGGTTCTCAATTCATAGGTGGTAATGTGCTACTCAGTCTGTTTTACTCTGAATATACAGTAATTCAGATGTGCTTTTGAATCTGCTGAGGAGACGTAAGGAATGTCACTAGATGTCTTCCGACTCGCTGGTTTCGCGTCTCGATCAGCTAGCTTATTGCCTACGACGACCCAGAACCCAAGAAAGTACTTCGTCATAGTGGCGAGACAATAGACGGTGAATCAGGAGTATTGTTGAAATCAAGTGATTTGAGGGAGGAGTTAAAACTGACTGGATTGCACTTCGAGAATTAATCCATATAACTACTTGGTATGACGCATCTGATTCTCTCTATATATTCTCTCTCTCTCTCTCTCTCTCTCTCTATATATATATATATATATATATATATATATATATATATATATATAGAGAGAGAGAGAGAGAGAGAGAGAGAGAGAGAGACAGACAGAGAGAGAATCAGATGCGTCATGCCAAGTAGTTATATGGAGTAATTCTCGAAGTGCTTGAGATATATATATCTCAAGCCTTGCAATACAGCGAACTTCTTGGCAGGGAATTTACTACTGAAAGTGCCTTTCTGGTATTCCCATTATTAGCCCTGATTTCATTGATTACACAATCCCACGGTTTTAATTACTACGTTTTCTTTCTCCGTTGTCTTAGTATCACACATTTTTGAGTCACTACTCGTATTCACTATTCTAGGTTAAACTTCAAACTTCGTTTTCAATAATTTTGTTTCTTTCATTACATTCAACGTTCTTTGACAATGCTTTCACCTTAATTTCCGCAGTATTCATCAACTCATTTCACAGAAGGTTGAAAGAGGCTTGAAGCTTACGGGTTCATTTGGAGCCGTGCTTCGTCAAAGAGTAAATAACCTTTTGCGATCCACTTCCCTGTAAGCTCCTTACCGGTAACACTACACAACGCGCTAATTGCCGTTTGTAGGCAAGGAGTTTGGAAAGACACTTATTCATGTTTAACGTCGCCTAATCGGTTCCGTTAGATCACAACGCTGCCACCGCAAACCTGAGTGTCGTAACAGGAAGGTCCGCGATCCGAGAGCGCCTCCTTGTGCAGAGAGATTGCATGAGCTAATTAGTGGAGCGCAATGAAGTTACTTGAACAGAATGACAAAGGCTTTCACGAATTCTCAGAATCTCTCGGATCATGTACGTCTCCTTTGAGTGCTTTCCTTCCAAGAAAGGATCAAGAACACTCCTGCTACTGAAGCATTCATTTGTGTCTTTAGACATACTATTCTGCTACGTTTCAATTATGCTACGAATAATAAAAATTCGTTGTGATAATCGTGGCAAAAAAGTGGTCTGAAAGAGATCATGAAAAGAAGTGAATGGAATGGTGCATACGTACATAAGGATATATACATATTTATGTGTTGTGAAGGAGAATCATGTATGAAGCCTTCCCTTATTCCTTACCTTTTAAATTTCTGGCCCTTACTTCGTAAAAAGAGAAAGTATTGTGATTTTTGACAGAATAACTCTTTTTGTATCTTGCCCTTGTAACGAAAAATTGCATTAATCTTGTTTCAATATATAGTAAATTACCTCCTTTAATACGTTGTTTAAACAGAATCCATGTTTTGTGGATCATTGAAACCTAAGAATCGACTGACGATAAAACGTGGGTCTGTCCGTCTGTCAATCTGTCTGTGTGTCTGTTTGTCAGTTTGTGGTCAACTCTATTGCCTAAACCGTTTAGTCGATTTTCACCAAAATTGAAGTTCCTCAATCAATCTGCACGAACCCGACGCTTTGCGAGTTTGAAGCCGATTTTTGATTTTTGAGGATACATTACACGAAGTCTGTACAACACTTTCTGAGTTTTCTCAATAATACTTCCAAACGTTTGAATTGAACTTTGTCCTCGGGTAGTGTAAACGGCGACTTCAAGGATGGCGCGGGTGTTACTTTCGCTGAAATTTCGGTGTCTTCCTACATTTACAATACTGGTGATTGAGATTGAAGATTGTTTAAATAATCTAAACAATTAAGTCTTTATAAAAGGCCATGTATATTTTTTTGGAAAAGAAGTAGTTTTTGCGCAATTGTGCTTGAAATGAAATGAAATTATAAATTTTTTTTTCTTCAAAAACTGCTTCAAATTTTTTTTCAAATTTTTCTCATGAATAGAGAAAGAAACTCTTAAATGAATGGTGCAGGTCTCAATTTTATTGAACTCTCTGAATTTCCAAAAATCGAAAATTTATAAGTAATGCGAGAAAGTTCCTCTTGTGATTTCAAGTAAGAAAACACCCACTTTTTCATCGAAGTTACTCAAAAACAATAAACTAATGTCAATATTCCCAAATTTGTACACATCCATCTTTGCTCCACATAACCATAAAACCAACTGAAATGGCGGAAAGGCTGTCCCGTGGCTCGACGGACGTGCACCGAAAAAGATCAGCGCCTTGTGAGATTTTTTTCCTTTTGCAGAACTGATAATAACGACGAAAGAGGGGAGGCCTGAACCATGTAAGAAGGAATTTGCTAAAGCCTACTTACTTTTATCTGCGTCTGTTGAAAAATGAAAGACTATTCAAGAAATGAGTAACTGTTAGATTTTTTCGATAAGCGCGAATATATTGATTGCGATTAGTGATCCCAGGCTTGTCAACTGCTAAGGTCATGGTTGCCGAAAGCGTAGTGTTTGTTTTATCGCAAGAGGGGGCGGTTATCTTACCCCGCTGGATGGCGAGATCCGGCGCTGACAGGTTCTGTCTGGCAGAGTTTCCCCTACCGGGTATTTCCCGATCAGCGGTGAACCGCTCGGATCGGGAGCAAGCTCCCGGTCATTTTCATTATTACTGATAAAAGCGCAAATAAGAGTTAAATATGTTTACTACTTTAAAAATGGTGGAAATATTACTGTTACAAGATAACTATTATTATTATTATTATTGTTGTAATATATATATATATATATATATATATATATATATATATACATATATGTATTCAATACTACTGTTGATCTGTACTCGACTGTTATTCGTACTGTACCTTGCTGTTGAACAGTAAGGGAATACATGTTCAACATTTTACAAATCTATCTCGTTAAAAGAATCAATCAGGGAATATTATTACGTACTCAGTGACTGACAATAAGACAAACTTCATCTTTTTTTCATTTCAGAAGAATCGGTGGAAACGCCCTTAGAAAGTGGAGAGTTGTTTAAGATAATTGGTGAGACCAACAGACTTTGAGAGCAGAAACATTTCGTCGAAAGAATCACTCGTGTAACTCATTAAAACGTTTGTTTTCGGGAATGAAAGACAATCCTTCGATTTTCAATATGGCGTGGAGGGCGCGCGGCCGCCGCGCCGTCGGCTGAAATGACCTCCTGGCGCGACGCAACGGCTGTCGTGGGGCGCCGCCTGCCTTTATATTCATAAACCCTTTCAATTTTACCCCATTAAGTCTGGCGGCGCGAGATCCGGCGGGCCACGCGAAATTTAAAACCCGCGAACCCTTCCCCGCCTTCGAAGGCGGCCTCGAAGATAAGTCACTTTACATACAACCCACACACAGAAGAAAACAGTGTTCTTTCTTCAATTTTACCCTCATTTTCTATGCATTGAAACGTATATTAGATTCCTTTCTCCCGGCAGCTTCCTACATTCTCACATCCTTAATAACATGGTACGTCCTATCATCGCGGGCTCTTTAATGCAATTTACTCGGTCGAAATTTCAATTTTTGCTGCTTGTGTCGGCGCTCCGATGCCTTCGCGGAGAACGGAGGGCCCTTCTCGGATTTCTTCGTCGGACGCGCGAGAGCCAGGTCCTCCCCCCCCCCCCCCCGCCGAGCCGCACCCACGCCCACGCCTCGGAGCCCCGCGTGCCAAGGGCCGTCCGCACGTCCTCCTGCGCCGGATATCGCCCTCTTAGGCGAGCCCTCCACACCCCGGCACGCCGGCCGCCCTCCGCTCGACCCGCCTTTCACCTCGCCTGCGCCGCTGCCGGGTTCGATCGCAAGGCAATTACTATCGAACCTATGGCCTGGACTATGATTTACGCGGTGACGTGTCGTTTGGATTTCTGCTAGTTCTTGCGTGTGCGTTTTCTTTACATATACTTTACATGCACCTATTCGACATGCCAGACACAGTCTCCCAACTTTCAAAACATCACTATGACCTCTCCTGTACATCCCCCTGTTTTTTTCTCATTCTTCCCCGCAACTTAAGTCGTTTCCTTCTGCGGGTTCTCTTGCCCAGAGCAACCATTTCGCCCAATTCCTCAGCATCCTGAGCGGTGCTCCCCGCGAGGCCCCGGGCCCTACTTCTTCCCCTCTCAGCCTCCCCGCCTTCCTGGCCGCCTCCGCCTGCTCCGACTCCTCGCTGTCTGCGAATGCCGTCCGCTTTAATCTCTCGGCGGGCGGTCTTCGCCGCCCCCGCCGCGCCTGCCCCTTCTCTTCTCCCCTCTCCACGCCGCGCCGTTGCATTCATATGCGCGCCTGCCAGCGCCGGTCGCTTATGAAACCAGTTATTTTACTGATATTCGGAGTAATAGGGCTCCGAGGAAGGAATAAAATGCGAGTAATGGAAGCAATAAAGCTGCGCCATCGCCTCGGCGCGTCTTGAGTGAGTTATTGACGTAATCAACTGATAATGCTTGTTAAGTCGTACTTATCTAATACGATTCCTCCCTACCAAGGCATTTTCTTCTATCTGCTGGATAATGAAAGCTTTACTAGGTAGTCATGGCTTCTTGCATCCATCGGGAGAAGGTTCATAAAATGAGATATGCTT
This sequence comes from Gryllus longicercus, assembly GCA_038098605.1. NCBI lineage: Eukaryota > Metazoa > Arthropoda > Insecta > Orthoptera > Gryllidae > Gryllus > Gryllus longicercus. The sequence goes on from JAZDUA010000782.1 coordinate 513,132, forward strand.
TCTTAAATTTATCAACACGCTAGACTGAGCAAACAGTGGGTTTAAATAGAATTTCAACTTATCTTATTCGACATTTTTTTATATTGAAAGACTAAGAATATGATGAACAGATAATTTTTTTAAATCAAAAGAAGTAAGGTTCTAAATTCCAACGATTTTTATAAGGTAAACTCCTAGTAAAATCTACTCTCAACGCACATACAGTAACTTCTAGAGAAATATATGACAAACTACTCGCACACGAACATCTCAGCGATGGAAACAACATGCAAATATGCCTTCGAGCAGAAGGCCTACATACATACATACATTCTCTTAACATTTAAATAGAAAGCTTTTTTTGTGCCTTATGGACAGCTGATTGTATATTTTTATCATTACAAAAGAAAATATCACATACGTAGAAATGGACGAAAATAAATAATAAATATTAAATATAAAAAATAATAAATATAAAAAATGTATGTGACGTAAGGGGGAGAGATATGAAGTATGCCCAAGATATTACTGAGCTGAAGGTAATTAGTAATTCTACTCCGAAAACGATATCAATTCTAGAACTTTGTCTTACTGAAAGTTGAGCAAACTATAAACGACCCAATTTTGAGCATAGTCGGCAATGTTGATAACATTTAAGGGAGGTAAGGTTTTTAAAAATCCAGACAAATTAATTTAATACTTTAAGAGGCATGTTTATGCTTTTAATCATACGCTGTCCTTTTCACGGGGTCATCTGAATAAAAATGCTACACATTTTAACCTCTATCTATGATTTCAAATTTCCATTGGTTTTTAAATTAGTAATTCTGTCAAACCTGTGAGACTACAAGGTACTCATATCCATGGATTAAAAACATGAACCTGCAAATAGTTCGATTTTATTTCAAGCCGCAATAATTGTATTGTAATCAGTAGTTTTAATGTGCGAAGTTTAAATTGAGTGACGACAATCTTTTACAGAATGACGAATGTAGAACGTTTCTATTTTCAGTGTTTAAACATCATCTTGAATTCATACTTACGACTTGCGTTCCATTTATACAAATATTATTTGTTATGTGTGTCATATACTCAATGATTTGTAGAGAGATAGAACAGTGAAGGAACCACGTACATCAATATGATGCTTGCCGCAATACTGCCGTGGTACCGAAAGGACAGTAATCCAAATGAACGCCGGCGCTCAAAGAGGTGACAGGACGTATTGCTTCAGACATGTGTAAAAAACACAAATACTACATTTACGTCAGTCAGTTTAAATTGCTAAAAATAAATGAATCACAAGCAAACTTTGATGTTCACACATTTGATTCCAAATGTAAAGATAGAATTATTGAATAACGCAATTATTACTTTTGGCAAAGAAGGGTTTTTTGATCAATATTTTGTGCTCAAAACTGGTATAATAGCATGTAAAAAAGTCCTGCAAAACATTGTAAATTATAAAAAATATTTTTATAATAAAGCCAACGCATTGAGATGAAAGATATACTTACTGTATCAGAACGCAAACATAGATATTTACGATTAGAAATTACGCAGGTTTATATAGTCCAAATTCAACATTCATGATCTAAAGATATATTCTTGTAAACACACTGTTTCCAAGAATTTCACCGTCTCAATAATGGAGACGAATCCTCAAGGTATCTTCAAGAGCTTCTAAGTAAAAAGTTAAACACAAAAATAATATTTCCATCCGTTCCCCATGCCTACGAAAACAAAATACGAGTCCGAATTTATGTCTACGCCACGCAAGCTACTATCTCGCGAAACTTCTGTCTCACGAGGATTTTTACGCCGGCGCTGTCACCAATTTAAAACGCCGGCGCCCGAGCTGCAGTCGGAGCCCGAGCCTGAGCTCGCGAAACCCTGGCGCTGAGGAAGCCCTTGGCCAAACGCCGCGTCTCGCCGGGCCCCGCCGCACCCCACCACCACGCCCCGTCTCGCCGTACCTCCCCCGCCCCACCCCACTCCGCCTCACCCCACCCCACCCCTCCGCGCCATACCTCGCCATGCCGCGCCCCGCCGCGCTCCATCCCACCACGCCACCACGCCACCCATCCCCTCCACACCCCTCAAGGCCTTGCCGTAATCCTCCCCGCCACGCCCTTCCGCGCCGTACCTCGCCCCGCCACTCCCCGCCAACCCCGCCGTACCGCGCGCCGATCCGCCGGGCCTCTCCCCGCCGCGCTCCGCCCATGCGGGTAAGCACGGTCGGAGCTTGGTCGACGCGGGGTTTGGACGGCGAGCGGCGCCAGCGAGTGGAAAGGTGGCGGCTCCAGAGCTCGGAAAGCGTAAAGGTGGGTCGGGGGCGGAGAGCAAGATATAAGCAGAAGGCAGGGGAACTTATGTTCGAGTATGGCGTGCAAGAAAAGAGAATGCTGTGGATGAGGCAACTACAAGGTGCAAAACAGAAAGGAAAGATGGTAAAATTGGGATGCGCCTGCGTGGTGGCGGCCGTGGTGGCCGGGCACCGTGCCTGGAGACAGACTGAAGATTGATCACTGAGCGGTGGAGCAGCGGGTGGAGCTGGCGGACTGAGTAAGGAGCGACAATAAAGCGTTGGGAGTGCCCGTGAGAGACCCAATTAATCTGCAGAACTCACTGACGATTATTGCAAAGGGATATATCTTCAAATCAGTTATGCCAGGTTAGATAAATTCAGAACGTTCAAGATTTAAAGATATAATTACAATTGCTATTGTAAGTAATTGCCGTAGTCAGTAGAACTTTCTCGTGTCATTTGTCTGCTCTTCGCCTTGCAGTTGAAGTCTTTTTCTATTTACATTTACTTAATTCTTCGAAGTCAAATCTGGCAACGGTCTTCCTGCATTTTTAATGCAAGTTGATCGCCAGATTGTAATTTTCCTAGAGCTGTTTAATTTTCTACTTTAAACATAGGGTTCTCTTTAGCTGCCTAATAGCCGTCATCTCTTTTCTCTTTTTATTATTTTTATGCGACTTGTTTTGAGCTATCCAGCAACGCAATCCGTGTACTTAGGGGCTTCTAGCGGACCATGTGGGAGCGCAGTCTTCCGGGGGCCGAGGGAGGTACACGTCGGCCGGGCGGCGTGCCAAGCGAGGCGCAGAGCGCGCCACGCGGCGATAAAAGAAAGCCTCATGCAGATAGTGAGTCCAACTAAGCGACACAAAACGCGGAGCTGGTGGACAACAGCAGGAGGGCAGGCTGGGGGGCCGGAAACGCCTGGAGTTGGTAAAGTATTCATCCAGAGCGAAGTGAAAGTCATTCCACACTCGCAAAAGACTAAGCAATTTAACAGATTAGTAGATTTGCTCACGCCTAAATACAGTTTAATTAAAAACCTTACTGTTCATTAAGTATTGGTAGGTGAATGACGTTTAGCAATAAAATTGGAAAAGGTGGATGTGAGTGAACTTGGTTGATTGTACCCAAATACTTCTTTTCCGAAAAAGGCTTCCCACAATATACTTTTGTATATATTGATAACAAATGGTTCACATTATCAGAGCAATTACTGTTTTGAAAATTTTGTTATGAGGATAATAAAAGAACTGAGGGGAGTGATATATGTAGGTCAGGTATGTCCCAATATCGATAATAAATCTTAGTACGCAAAGATAGTTGAAAACATATGTAAAGCAATAAAAGACTGATATAGAATGAATTTAAGCCTCTTGTTTGCCGGAGTTACATCAAGCCGTTTATATTAAAATTATATTACAATCCCAACTTTTAAACATTAACTATGAGAGTGCAATTTTTTAAAATCAAATTAATTATCTTTGCACTTAGAGCAACAATTATAGAATATTTTTAATATCAGATTTCTCTATATAACTGTAAAAATACTAATGAAGCACGCAAGTTTGGTTGAGATTTTAAAATGTTTCAAAAATTACTACTGTTTACTAGTACATTATTGTTTGTTTTTGGACCTGAAATAAAACCCGTAATGATATACTTAAATACCATTGCGAGCCGTTCGGAATCTTTATGCCCGCGCGGGTCTTTTGAATATTTTATGGCCACTCCGTTACTAACACAACGAATATCTCTTTTTATGACTTCAATTTATTGCTCTTAAACCACATGAAAAAAGTATGTAAATATTATAATTCTCAAATAAGAAAAATAACTCGACGTAATCCTTACTTTATTTAATTGGTACGAAAATTGCAGTTTTCGCATGTCCTCGTGAATTTGAAACGCCTAGCAATCACTCTCATTTCACTGATACGTATTACATTTTCTTTTATGCATACAGATGCTTCTTCAGGTGTAGTACTATTTGTAGTAAGAGATATAGAAAGCACACTGTTTTCATTCTCGAAATGTTGTGTTTTGATGTAATAGAAACTTCTAATGTAGCTTTCGGCAGTTGACCAATAAACCTAAAAGCAAATTCAAATACTCGATACCCATGTTCACTGGATATAAACTTAGATTTTTGAGAATTTCTGCAGGAACATTTAATTATTCTTTCATTTTGTACGGACAATCCTATTACAGACGTTGTTGATACGAGTAAATAACAGTAATCATATACGCACCTATTTTGCTTATCGAAACCATATTGACAACTGACGGCTGGAAAGCGTCTTTCACTTTTGATGCAAGACAAATTGAAATAAGTTTCAAATTATAGTTTTTATTTAGTTAGCCAACGAACTAGTAAACCATAAAGCTTTGTATGCACCACGGGCGTTTCTTGATGTATTCGTCTCATAAGCGATAGAGTCTTACGCCATAGAGTCATTAATAGCTATTTAATCTTAAATACTAACATGAGAGTTTAAATATAATAATAATCAACTTTACAAAGTTAAGTAAATAATGCATAACAAATAGACAAACTGTTCATGAAATGATTTTACAATTAAAGTTGTGTTGGTTGATTTCCAGAAAAGAAGTAAGACTTTGGTTTTCAAACAGATTTGAACCTAGCCGGCTTTGAAATTAAAATCTATCCAAATACAAATTTATTTTTATTTAAATATTAATGAATGAAGTTTTGCACTAATTTCTCCAACCACCTAATGGTAAATTACTCATAATTATATTCCTACAATATCTTTAGTTTTAACTTTTTAAATTAACCGGTGTTGAAATTAACCTTATCGATTATTGGGAAGAACACTTTTAAATATTCACAACAGCTACATTTTAGCAGACCTTTATACGATAATGCTGTACTTAAATCACAAATCTTCGAATTTCTATTTTAGTAAACAACACGTCATCAACATTTGTACTTATAAAAATATTACAGAATAAATAATTGTAGAACAAAACAAAGTATAATATTGAGAAAGAAATATTATTATAATTGGAATTTCGAAACTCATGCCAGGAAAAGTGAGGACAAATAATGTTGACATATTTGTAACATCATATACTGTTTCCGTTACAGTGATTAAATAATTTGAATGTTTTGTTATATCTCATATTCTCAAATACCTTTATCTGGATTCAAACACTGTTTATAATGGCAGCGTATTTTATTGATTTTACCATAAATTAAATATTTCATACCTGTTCTTTTCAAAGCGAACTCTTTTCCTTTGCATTGCAGTTTTGAGCGTAAATTATAAAACTAGTTCTACAGTCGGTTTATTATTTAGGAACATTCATTAAAAACGATTCATTAAATACTTGCATGAATTTACTACACAAGGCATTGCAGTTACTTTGAGTGACTGAAATTTGTACCGATAATTACAGCCAGCTCATTAATAACCTCGCAAAAGACGAATATTTTCTCCACGATAAGGTGATTTCTGTGTATTATGGTTACTTTTATTCTTCTTTTTTATTTTCTTTCTATTGATTTTTTATAGATCTTTTTTTCATTTAGACTGATGTGTTTTCATTGTTTTCTTAAAGAGGGTCTCTTCTTCCAATGGAAGCAAATATAGGCGGGTATTAGACTGTGTTAAATAGATATTGATATCCTAGAGGAATCATGAATTTATAAAGAAGTCGTTTAGTGTTTCTTAGTATTTCTCCATACTACCTCTAGGATATTGAATTATAAAGGATACGGTGCAATCTCCTAGAAATCTTATCTTCCAATAGAGTTTTAAAAAGATATATGAGATTGACAAGGATAAATTGAAAACCCAGAGAACTTGGGCCGATATAATCAATGTTGGGTATAACTTAGAACTTGGAATTAAACAGGCCGGAAATTATTTCTTCGGGGGGGGATATCAAAATAAATTCAAAGAGTAATGGAAGAAGGACGTTTGTGGTAAAAGCGGGCAGAGGAAATGAGTTGAGATCAATAAGTCATTATTTAGTGACGTTTCGAAGGTTTCATAAGAAATTATATATTCTACTAATTTTGCAGATTCAAAATGTCATTTAAATTTCATATGTCCTTGGGAAGAAAGAAGTACTTTTCATTACTTAGAAACAATTATTAATACCAATACGTAATCGCTGCATATGGCTCTCATTGTTAGACAATCCCGTATGCACAGATGTTCGATAGGGGCATGAGAACTCCTAGACTGAATCAGACTTGCCGAACTATTGTGCGTAAGGAGTTGTCTGAGAATCGAGGCAAATGTCGTATGTGCTAACCTGTTACATAAAATTTCGCTCTATATGTTCATGAATAAAAAATAATAATTTTCGCCCCTCTTTACATGCCCTAGAAGTTTGTAACATTTATTTTGAGACAATGAAAGACGAAGGTGTTGTTCCATATATTAATAAATCATCAACACAACCTTGTAAAAGTGATAACGTTGGGTAGCAATTCCCCACGTCTCCATCATCCAGATTAAAAAAATAAAATAGACCGACTTCAGTGATTAAAGGCATCAACTGATGTCGTTGCAGTGCCTCTGATCACGATATTCTAGGGTTCGAGTCCTGTCGGTGGCAGGAGTTTCGGCACCAGATAGATAGCTGGATCAAATTCAGCCACAGCCTGGATGAGAATTCTAGCTGCCGGATGCTCTGATAAGTGGTTTTCCGTGGTTTCTCCGATCAACACCAGGCGAAAGCCGTAGCATGACCCTAACAAACAGGCTGCGAACCACGCGCGATGTCTCCTTCCTCTACCTTGCCCTATCCTTCCTAGTTACACACACACATTTACATACACTACACAACCAACCATGTCGAGAGACTAAAGGTTGTCCCCGCTTAAGCGTTTAAGTCCCTTTAAAGGTTGTCCCTGCTGGGGCGCTGCCCCGCTGGTGGGAGACACCTGTATGAAAAAAGCCGACGTGTATGTCAGCACTTGAACTCATCATCCAGTGAGGAAAGAACCATGCCAACTCCCGTGATAAAAGCTTACACTTCTCTTATGGGGCTATAGACCATAGCAGTTGACACGCACGGATCCACGAAATAATCCATCACAAAACGACGAGCGTCTGAATTTCCTATTTGAGACCAACCCCATGATTAATTCAAATTGAATGAACAAAGAACAGCCAGCCCAGAGAAACAGTAATTAATGCGGGAGCATCTACCTAAATACTAAGAGTAGAAGTGACAGGTTCGAACTCGACTTTGGGGATTGTGGATTTGCAGGCATCAATAAGTGTGTGTGCGTCTAGAGCTACGAATCTGAATGGGAACATTGGTGGTGACATGAAGCATTCTCTCGGATAGAAATGTCCCAAAATAATCTGTAAAATTAAGTCTTGAGACAGACATCAATCATCCTTATGGTTGAAAGAAGGCATTAAAAAGAAATCTGTTTGCAACAGCAGCACATATTTTCCCACATAATTTATAACTTTTACAATATTCCCCAATCAACAGTTTAAAAAATGGGACTTGCGCCACTATTAAGAACTCTTTGCTTAAAAAATCAACCAAAGCATTCGGAGCCACTTTGAGCCAAAAGACGGAGCCTTTTTTTTATTATTAAGACTATCTGAAGTACACCCAAAATCAGCATCGAAGAGAGAATATAAGTTTGGAAGGAAATTTTCTCAGCAGTTTAGGCGCTAGTGTGACAACAGACAGGCAGATATTTCCCTCTCAATCTATTTTTGGGTACCAAGGGCCCACACATCCTGGATTCTGACTACATATGGTGTTAGAGGAAGTACCTTACTAGATATAAGAACAAGATTTATCCACTTTTTTTATATCAAGGCCATTACGAGTTTTATTATAGCCGTTCTTACCACAACATTTCAATACTCTCTTCCCGCTACGGAAGTAGTACGTGAGAAAATAAAGCGCAGAATACAAAATAATATGTAGAGTTATACTTTAAAGAAAAATGAATTAAATTGGAATCTGAATGCTTCCATCGCATGGCAGTGAAACAATCCCCTTCAAATCCAAAAGTTAGTTGCGCGTGAGTATGGAAAGCACAGTGTGCGTGGAGCAGAAAACCCGGACTTCATTAAGATAGTCAGTGCAGCGCGCAGTGTAAGACGCGGCGTGGCGTGGCGGTGGAAGGAGGGCAACTCGCGACGACGGTACTTCTCCGCGCCGCCTCCGCCGCCTCCGCCGCCTCCGCCGCCTCCGCCGCCTCCGCCGCCTCCGCCGCCTCCGCCGCCTCCGCCGCCTCCGCCGCCTCCGCCGCCTCCGCCGCCTCCGCCGCCTCCGCCGCCTCCGCCGCCTCCGCCGCCTCCGCCGCCTCCGCCGCCTCCGTCGTCGTCGCGCGCGCGCTCCGCCGATAAGGCCGCGCACGTGAAGAGCCTTATCTGCGCCGACGAGCGGCGTAATTGCGCGTGGCGCAGTACGTTTGTACGTTTGTGCGGGCGCGCGGCCCGGGCCTTGATGGCATCTCGTGCTCGTAGGATACCGCGCTGTTGCTCTGTCTTCATGCATCCGGATTATGGCATTTGTAGACGAATGGCGTTGGCAATGTATCGGAAAATATGTTCCTGCATGGAGTTTCCCCAGTAGCTTGTAACGATCAAACTCAATTATCTAATTATGTTCATATAATTCAATAAAAAAGTGATAACATATACTAGTATAACTCTATTAACGTATAATAGACTCCCCCGATAGCATCATCAGTTTGCCTGTGCAGAGAAGGTTTATAAACGTTGTTCTATTAGGAACCTCTACGTAGCTTCTACACCAGCTGAGCAGCTGGGTGGAATCTGACGGGGGCGCATCCTTGAGAGTTGAGGCTGCTCTGATCGGCGAGTCTAGGGTCCCTTCTGATCAGTTATAAGAGGGATGTTAAAGATGTGTTTAACAAGAGGTTCCAGACCGAACGCTGCCCTCTCTTCTCTACTCTATCCCTTTTTCCACCCACGGGCTTTCCACGGTCCATCCGTTTGACGGAGTCTTGCAGAAATCCGCGAACGCAAATGACACACCAATATTCTTGGTGTTTCTCCAGAAAAGAGAAAAGAAATATTATTTTCGGTTTTTTAAATAATTTGGTATCACTTAATGCCAGCATTTTCCGTGGAAATTTCTACATTGAATTTTTGCATTATATTTCTTTATATGTGAGAAAGTAAAAACAGAGCGTGAAGTAGTGAGCACTACAGACGGTTTTTATCTGCATTCGCTAAATAAAATCAGCATTTTTTCTACTATCAAAAACTATATATGCCTATTGCGATGACAAAACTTGTGTTAACGGGTCTGACAATTTGACACACAAACTTGTAATGGGTGTTGCGTTATGAGGGGCTCACGCCAAGTAGAGGCAATTCGTAAAACAGAGATATTAAGACACACTACACTTCCACGAATAGAAGCCTTTGTCTTGAAAATATTTATTATAAAAACAAAATTGGGAATGTTCGAGGCAGAATTACAATGTAATTATCGCGACGCAGAATGTAATGATCGATTTATTTTTACTCATTCAACAATTCAAAATTTTTATGAATTCAAATGATAGACACCCTTCAGCAATACGCAGCACTGCGTCACACGTTATTGGTTTGCACGGATTCTTATACATTCTCCTTAGTACTCGTAGGAATGTAAAACTTAAGATATTGTCTTATATGCCCATTGAAATTTAAAAACGAAACTCAATCAGAATCGAACAAATTAGAAAGGACGTATTTTGAAAACTTCATCCTCACTTTATTGGAAGTGTAAAATTCTTATATACTGTTTATTTTGAGAGAATGTTGCCTTTTAGTGTTTGGAGAATATCGAAAAAAAAATAAATATCTATCCGACCATTCGCCCGTCCGTTAAACCGACTTACTTTAGTTGTCCCCGTTTCCCTTAATGCTACCACTTAGACACATAAACAACTCTATCACACATGCCGGGAGGTTAGAGCTTGTCTCGACTGTAGCGGTGCCCTCGAGATGGAGATACCAGGAGATGGAAATTCCCACAAGCCGACGTGTAGATCGGCACCGGATTCCACCATCCCTCGGTGAAGGTTTTTCGGGACCTCCCTGAATAATACATTCACTACACTAACGGGGTTCATGCACGCAGCGGCTGACGTGGCCGGAAACATCAATCTGTGAAGAATCTATCGCTTAAAGTGCAAACGGATGTTTCGAATTTGGAAGCGCTGCGTGCGGCGTTCCCCCGCCGTTCCTTCCGCCGCGCACCCTCATCAGCGGGGTTCGGGGCCGCGCGCCGAGGGCCGAGAGTGGAGCGCCTGCCCGCGAGGCGTGGCGTGGCCCGGCGTGACGCGGCGACACCGCGGAGGCCGGGGCGGTGGGGCCGTGCAAATCGACCGGCTGCGGGGCCGGGGCAGGGGGCAGGGAGCGAGGGCGGTTGCCGCGTGAAGAAGCGCTCAAGAGACCGTCCGGGGTCCTCGACGCGGCGCTCCGCCGCCACGCGCTCTCTTGCCCCGCCCCGCCCCCCCCCGCACCTCGCAGCGCCACCCCCGAGACCGAGCGGCGCGCCGCACCGCCGGGCCTGTCACCGCCAACGCTGCCTCCAACAGCTCCATCGCCAGCAACTCCGGAAACTTAGTCGCCCGACTCGGTTCGAGAAATCTACAGTTGTCGGATTCAATACATGCACGCGGAGGAATTTTTCGGTTAGGAAAAACGGAATAGAAAAATAAACCCAGTAGCTTAGTGATTTACATTTGTACAGTAAGAATGAATAAATCGGCGCAATGTGCAAGCCCCGTCGACATCTACAAAACATTTATAAATTTGAGTATGTACATCATTTTCTTCAGCATCAGACCCGCACCGCTCTTCACCGTACCTCTCCATAACGCACCTCACAACGCCGCACCTTTTCAAACTGCATCACGCTACGTCGCACCGCACCACTCCACTTCACATCGCACCACTCGGCACTACACCGCTCTACACTACACCGCTTCCACCGCACCGCTCCACACCGCACCGTTACACACCACACCGCTCCACGCCGCACCGCTTCCACCGCACTGATTCACTCCGCACTGATTCACTCCGCACTGATTCACTCCGCACTGATTCACTCCGCACTGATTCACTCCGCACTGATTCACTCCGCACTGATTCACTCCGCACTGATTCACTCCGCACTGATTCACTCCGCACTGATTCACTCCGCACTGATTCACTCCGCACTGATTCACTCCGCACTGATTCACTCCGCACTGATTCACTCCGCACTGATTCACTCCGCACTGATTCACTCCGCACTGATTCACTCCGCACTGATTCACTCCGCACTGATTCACTCCGCACTGATTCACTCCGCACTGATTCACTCCGCACTGATTCACTCCGCACTGATTCACTCCGCACTGATTCACTCCGCACTGATTCACTCCGCACTGATTCACTCCGCACTGATTCACTCCGCACTGATTCACTCCGCACTGATTCACTCCGCACTGATTCACTCCGCACTGATTCACTCCGCACTGATTCACTCCGCACTGATTCACTCCGCACTGATTCACTCCGCACTGATTCACTCCGCACTGATCTACACCGTGCCACTCCACACCACACAGCTTCACATCGCATCGTTTCTGATCGACCCGCGCACCAGAAGAATCTAAATGAGAAACGAAGTCTTCCGCGGGAACGTTGGAGGGTTCGGAAACGTGCGGCGCTGCCAGAAACCGTTGTTTGCTCCACGTGTCGCTCCTTAAGCGCCCTTTGCCGAATGTTAATCAGAGGAGAATTCGAGAAAGCACGCACGGGTTGGAGCGCGGAAAATCAATCACCGGCTTTGCAGGAGGCAGCGCAATCCTGTTGGTGCTCGGCGAGCCCGGCATTGCGCAAATAACGATGCTCTAATAGCGGTAATGGCATCAGGCGTTTCCTATAGGGAACTTGCAATGAGTTTCTGAGAAATTTCTTCCTTTTGAATCCTCGTTAGGTATGGTATATACTGCTCTCGTTCATAAAATGTTAGTGAACCGGGGGAAAACAAGGTCGAATGGGATGCTATGTCGGATGTGGAACATTCAATTCTGAAAAATATTTATTCAAAGTGTATCTGAATTTCTGTTGAGAAACTTCGCTGGAATGGTAGACGTTACTTCACCGTGCGGCACTCTTGCATTGCGTTGTGCATTTCTCAAGCTGACTATTTGGATAGAGAAACATTGATAAATGAATTTAAGTGGTGTGGTGATAGACAAGCTGATGACTATGTAGGTTCTCCATCAAATGAATAAACGACTGATCAACAATTGAGCACCTAGGTTGTAAACGGGTGCGTTAAACACCGTATGTCTACTGTGACACCTGAGTTTTGGAATATAAAATTTTCGATTACTTTTTTAACGAAGCACAGAACACTTAAAAATGAAGAGGAGAAATCAATCCACTGACCTGATATGTTTTTCTTAAAAAACAATCTTACACATTATAATGAGGATTAAAATTAACTTAGATTTTCATCTCCTATCTATTACAATATGTCAAGTAGTCAAATTCATCGGTATCTTCAATTTGAGTAATGTCAAATCATGGTGCATTCACTTAATGAATTTTAATTTTATACCCACTTTATATTTTTCTAAGTGGTCCCATAGCACCACTGCAACCCGTGCCAATTTGCATCGAAACTTGTCAGTATTTGCCGACCTAGCCTAACGCGAGCTGGCGTGCCAGTAATTACTTGTTATTTTGTTAGTAAATGCACGGTTTTCATATAGTTAACATATTGGTAGGATTACACAGTTTTGTAAAGAGTATACATTTTATAGAGGATAAGAAACATCAAATAATGGGTTCAAAATCCCTAAAAAAATTGACTGTTAAGGAGAAAATGGCAAGCCCTGGAACTATTGAGGCATGTAAAATATTTTTCCGCGCCATCTGCTTTGACATACCTAATAAACCGTTAAAACGGTTCATCTTATGATTCTAATGCAAATATGTATTTGCCAGGAGATTTGCCAATACTAATCAAAAACACACGGTCTGGAACAAGTAGAAAGATCCTATCCAAATAGAAAGATTGTATCACTACAAAATCAGTAGCAGCGCTTGATAGAAGTCAACTAAGTATGAGAGATTCTATGCATATTCTTAAAGCCACCATTGAGGCACTTGGACATAAAATTGGCAAATTTTCAATAAGTAAGTACGCAATTAATAAAAGTTCGGATGAAACTTAAAGTGCGTGCGCAAGACACAAAAGTTGGTTTTCAAGACGAAGTAGCAGACGTGACTGTTCACTGTGATTGAAAACTGCTGCCTGCATTAGAAGCTCGCAAATCAGTAGAAGAACGTCTTCCGATCTTTATTTCATGTTGAAATAAGGAACAACTTACTGCTACACCAAGGTTGAAAAGCGCTTCAAGAAGTGAACGTGCGAAAGAAGTTTGGAACGTGATTGTAGACTGGGGTCTTGAATATAAAATGCAAATTCTTTGTTGTGATATTACAGCTCAAATACATGACGTATCAATTATGCCTGCGTGCTTCTAGGAAAAAACTTAATAGAGAAATGGTAACTTTTGTTTGTCTCCACCATGTGTGTGAATTGGTGTTAAAAAGTGTGCTCAAAGTGAAATTCAGTCAAGTGACTAGAAGCCCTGACAGTCCAATTTTCAGAGCTTCCGAGAATACTCGAAAAGTGTCCATCCCGATAAAATACAGTGCTGTAGAGCAAAGCTTATATCGTGCGTGACTGTTTCAAAAATTCGCATTATGCTTGAGTTTTACCAACCTGAACTGACAAAAGAAATAGTCAGAAATGACAATCGAAATTTTGTAGAGCTTTATAATTACACTTTTAGGCGGAGACAGAGAAAACATTTAAAATTCGACTTCCAGAAACTATGCATTACACTCAATATATGGTGAGACCGATTTATATCTTGAAAATGCCAATGTTTAGTGCCCAGTTAAAAACTATGAGCGAGAATAAGGTAGCGCCGCTGTTAGATGTCTGCCTGTTCATCGTGACATCCACGTTTTCTCGACTGAGGAGTAAGACATTCAACATTTTCAACGACAGATACAACTGCAACAAGCAGTTCTATATCAGCTTCATAAAATGCAAATGTCACAGAAGGCCCCGTATTCTGGCCTCACTAGCGTGCTCCAACATAATAATCTGCACGGACACAGAGTGATAAAGTAACAAGACACGGACCGAGCTGATATAACAGCAGACATTATGACTACATACTTGTACTTCTGTTTTATGTAGATCCAACAAACGTGCTGCTGCCAGTGATATTAGTAAATTCTAAAAGCATTTCTAACATTACCCCAAGTTATATTTTACACGTCTCTGTTAAAAATAGATTTGATTCGTTATCCAAAGAGCTCAACGATAAGAATAAACCTCTCAAGTATTGCAAGAAACTAAAATTTCACAACTTCTGTATAACCAAGTATTTTATTATTATTATTATTATTATTATTATTATTATTTTACAACGACTCAGTGAAAGGCTATCACTAGAGTACTACATACGTAGAAGTTTGTAAGTCCTATACCTAATTCCAAACGGCAGCCAGCCACAACTTTCACACTTTACCATTACACTTTGAGAGAAATTATATGAAAGACCATACATTCAAGTTGGCTGGAAACAAAGTACTGTCGGTAATTATTATAAATATTTCACCAACTATTTTCGATATAGCTATACTGCAAAAATTGGTTTCTCAGGTTTGCCTAGCAAAAAATTGGAACAGGACACGAGCACAAACATTTTCTTGTCTGTGTTAACAGAGAACCCAGAAATCTGGAAGGAAATCACTGAGCAAACGCGAGTGTCTAATCTTACTGTAGGTCTTTAATATCCGGACGTAATATGCGACACCTCTATTCCCGTTCGCCACCTAATTATTCCTCCGTTCCCACATTAGCTTCAATAAGTTCCCCAATAGTATCACATACCATTGCTACTCGTACCCACTACAGTCCCTGTACTTATTCCATGCGCCAAAAATGAATAATAGAAATATATCTGGCTTTCAAAATGGATCAACACGGAAATTTTCCTTCCCAAACAACAAACTACCGCCATGGTCTTTAACATTCAATCTTCCTTAACTCCAATAGTATCTCACTAGCAAACCATCATTGAGCAACTGCTAACAAATATCATGAACCAAATAATGCATTCTCTCCCATAAATATTAAAAAACATTCGTGATTTGACACCCTAGATATTTCTTAAACTTTATTCAAACTCATTCTACAGACATAATTTGCATACTACCACCACACCATTTGGAATACATCAAATTTACTTATCAAAAAGTGTAAAAATAATGCACGGTGTCATACATCTTTCCTGTATCCCCATTTCCACACCGTGAAATTATACATAACAAAAAACAAACAACTACAAACTTTGCAGGGATTTGGGTTGAACGCAAATGTAAAGTTGAGCAATAAATGTTTTATATGTTTGTGGAGTGTAACGCTTAAACCATTATTTGTAAAACCTTAGAGCTGTTCAGTGAATAAAAATAAATTTTAAAATTTTTGTACCATATATTTCAATGTTCTGTTCACACTTCAATACCCATGTACACAATCTCAGGTTTATTATTATTGAAATCGTAATTTAAATTCATGAGTTGAATTGAATTATTTAAGTAATAAGAATTCTGGTAACAATAGTTCATTCAGAATAACCAGCAACTTTATTTTGCAGTCAAATGTATATAAGCAAGTACTATATACGTTAACGTTTGTTCCTCGTTTCCCAGGCGCAATGCCTATTCCTTAACTCTCTTACCCTTCATTCTTGGGTTTTAACCACAAAAGAGCTGTGAGTTGAGCACAATTATTTTTGTATGCAAACTGAAATTTTAAACAAGAGCAGTGATAAAATGTATTTAATTGTGCATGGCACTACAGAAATAGTTTCCAGTTGTACTGAAAATTGAGTAAGGATGAAGTTGGTGCACGTGCATGAATGGCGTTGTTCGAGGAAACGGACTATACGAGAGAGCCCTTCAGAAAACACGAGAGTAAGAGAGCGAGGAGACCGCTTGCTTCTATTCTACGTGCCAGAAGGGATTGAAGTGCTCTTCTCTAGAAATAATAGAACGCGCAGCTCTAAATTAATGGAGGACAGCAACTGGAGAGAGTTTGGTCACTCCACGAATACTGAAAAATCGTTAATATTCTTCGACGCTTATGCAGCTCATGAGTTTCTGGTAGAGTGAAACTACTGATAGAAGCAAACTTTATTGAGAAAACTTATTTTCAAAATATGTCCTTTCTGGGTGCCTTCACAGGCGAGATGGGGAGCTCGAAAAAAAACATAAGAACTTACCCTTATTTGAGTAGGCAATTTCAAACTGCACTATCGGCTATTGTCACACTGCACTATCGGCAAGATTTTGTAAATTTTAAAACAGAATGTTCCTATGTGCTAAACTCCTTGGAGTGTGTAAAATTATTCTCTACCTACTTTAAATTTTTGGGTAAATTTTCTAGGTACAAATAGTACTTCCTTCCTCTTAATATCCTGTAAACCAAAAAAACATTTGAGGATTCGCCCCCGTATTCTTTACATGTTGTGGTCAGCTACAACTCGGAAGAGTTAATAGCATTGCTTGCATTGTCAGGTAAACAGTGTATTCTGGTTATAATGGAGTGGACATTTTCAAATGGGTGGGAATGATACTGCCCGTGGAAACAATATCGGAAAGTTCGTCCACAAACTGAAACATGACAGTCCCCCAAATGCAATCGCTATGGAAAGAAGCGGAGCAAAAGAAAAATAACAAGAAGAACTTGTTAAATATGGTCTACATGGAAGAATGGAACATTAAACTTCTATGATCTCGCATTTGATAGAAACTCACATTCAATGGAACGAAATGCTGCCAACCACAATAAGATGAAAATAATTTTATATAAATATGTACAGATACACATTGAATGTTTACATAATTTCATTTTTTGTTTAATAACACTGTTTGGTAGTGGTTCGGTATCAGAGACCAATTATCATTTTTCTTATAAATTTTCATTGTTAATTAAATTTCTATGCACAAGAAAGTTGCACAATATCTCACTTTTTGTATTTTTGCTGTCACAGTATTTTATTTATTTAATATGACTAGCTATCAAAATCTGGTATTTCAAAACGACTCGTTACCCTTGGTACCGATTAGATGTCCTTAGCTAAGAGTAGTGCTGTATTTTTATAGTTAAAATTTATACTGAAAATGGAAAGTTTTTATTGTAGTGCGCCCAAATGCTTGATAAATGATGTTTCATACAAGTATGTGGTAAATTAATTTCAAATTCACCATGAATTCTCGGCTATCCGGGAGACGCCGCGTCGTTGGCTGGGGTGCCGACATTTCGGATGACATGTCGCAGGCTTCCTCAGGGCAGTGGGCCACTGCCCTGAGGAAGCCTGCGACATGTCAGGCGAAATGTCGGCACCCAGCCAACGACGCGGCGTCCCCCGGATAGCCGAGAATTCATGGATTCGAGCCGCGGAAGCTTACGTATTCAAATTCACCAGTTACACCAGTTACCATTACCACCAGTTTCCATTCAACATAACAGTAAGGGAGAAGTGAATATTTGAATTTTGGTTGAAAAATTAGAAATTAAGGTAATAGTTGTGCCCCGAAATATACTACGTTGTGTAAGTTGCAGTGTGACTCTCTTCACTTAATGAAATACAAAAGTAGCTTGATGTCATTTGTTAAAGATATGGCGAAAATATTTTGAGAAGTATGGGAATTTGTGTAAAATCAAATTCTTACATAAGTTCAATAAACCATTTAAAAATAATTTAATCTTTGCACGTTTAGGTTCTGATTACGAATATAATCTTTAAAGCTTAATCTGATAAGTCAATAAATAAAAAACAAAATGTTTAAAATTGTATAAAATTCAAATTTGACTTTCATCCAATATATAATAATTTCATTATCATCATTTTATTTCATTTTTATAATTTTTTCATCACTTGATGTATAATACTTTTGACAGTAAATGGTATATGCAATGTTATTAATTATAAATATCATGTTGCTTTCAGTCATCATTTCCTTCATCTAACCTGAGCTATCCCTCTCCCTTTTGGACGCCATTCTACTGCCCAGCGCGGCGTTAAATTCTGTTGTACAGAGACGGGTCCCGTTCAGTTCACTTCCTCAACATCTCCTTTACCCGGTCATTCACCGCTCTCTCTGTTCAATGAATTTTTCTGTAATTAAGCGAAGCCTACCAAGGGTATTTTTATTAACTCATGTTAGAAAAGTGATCTGTCACATAGTTTTTAAAGGAAAGTTTCCTACAAAGAAGTTAGCAGCTAGTTTTTGTGAAGGTGATGAAAGGATTTACAGATAATAAAAAGAGTTGAAAATTACATAATCCCATAGAAGAGCATCTCCAGTCTACCAAGCCATGGGGCGTCACGTGTCACTGAAAATTGATTTCATGCATTCTCAATTGGATTTATTTACCGGAAATCTTGGCAAAGTTAGCGATGGACATGGAGAGATTTCAAAAGAGCAATAGGAAACTGGAAGCACGATGCAAGGTTTCTGGGATACAGGAGTGATGATACTTCTTGTTTCTAAAAAAATATGTTTGCTAAGACATAAAAGTGATAACATTTTTTGCTTTTATAGAATGTTACGATCTTTTAAATTTTTACTTGCGGTATTCGTATCATAGCAATTAAAAAATTATTCCCTGATAAATTAAATAAATTGATAAAACATGTTCTGAATTATTAGGTCAATTTTTTTCAGAACTGATAAAAGAATTGCAATAAAAACGCTATGTGTTAGTGTTTTTGTTATAAGTTTTTGCTGCAAAATGCTGCAAAATTAGTTTTACACAGTCAATTTAAACTACGTTACTAGAGCGTCAATTTTGTGTTGACTAGTGGAATTGTGCTTATTTTGAATTTTTTATAGTTAGGCTATTAAAAACATTTTCAACTTTATGTCTAATAAATATGTTCTGTAGTACACGCTTTATATAGTGAATATCAATATTAATAAACTATATCTTCTAAAATAATAAAAAGGATCATTTTAAAATTACAAAAACTATGTACGTCAAAGGTCCTCTAATAGTATTCAGAACTCAATTTCGCGATCGCTACGCCTCGTAGTTACCCTTTCCTCAAAAATTCGCATATAGGACAATAGACCTCGATGGGTGAGGAAGGGATGCACAGATCGTACATCCCACTTACGAAAAACGTGTATAGAGTCCAATCAAGAAAAAAATACTATTATCTTATTACGTATTATATTTTTATATAATATACAAAATATATTACATACTATATTATATACTACACATATAATTTACTATTACTTATTATCTCTTATATTATCTTACATATAAATATACATTCTTTAGTTTTACTCTGTGTGCGGAATATCCTAATTTTTGATTTCTGTACATCCTGAAAAATCTTATCTTTGAAGAAAATAGTATTTTATTCTAGGCAACTCTTTCAAGATGTTCCGTTACTGCGTAGATACAGAAGGTACATAAATTAGGTTCATATTTTTAAAATATTGTCAAATATTTCTGATAAAGTATACAAATATTGATATTTCGTTTATATTGAAATTGGTCAGCTATTAGGATAAGAGAAAATTATTTACTTTGCAATAAAGTATATTTTATTTAAATAATCCTCTAACAATCATTCATTAGCGCTTCTCAGTGATTTGTTATTTTCACATTTGTTGATTTGTTTTGTTCCCAAGCACATGTTTAATTTGTATTAGTACTTCAAATGGACGGTGCAGGACTACGAAAAAAAAGATTAAAAAATTACGTCTTTAAATTTCTTCCATGAAGTGCATTTCATTCATTAACTCCATTTCCAATATCTGCCCATCGTGTAATTAGGAATAATTATGTTTTCGGTTCACGTTCCGTTTTCATTCTTTTTCATAAAAACAACAATTGATTACATTTTGGTCTTTCTGAGAAATTACTTTTACAGTTTATAGTAATGAAATATTATATTTACGGAGAAGTCATTTAGAGAAGAGGGCACAAATGTTCTCTTGGTACTTCTCAAGAAATGTCTTCTTGTCCAACAAATTTAGTCGTTTTAGTCGATTTACAGTTAAGTATTTCAAAGAAAAGTATTACCACCGGTATTCTAGTGAAGGAATACAAGAAAGCGAATGTACAAGGGTTTCAAAATTACTTAAGAGAACGATATGGCGAGTTTCTTAGAATAGGAGGAGAAATCGATGAAATATGGGGAGAGTTTAAAAATATTTTAGTAAATGCTGAGCAGGCTTTTGTACCCAGTAAATTGTTAAAAAGTAACAGCGATCCGGAATATTATAATGCAAAGATTAGGCGATTGAAAAGAAAATCCAGAGAAGCATTTAACAACAGACACCGTAGTGAAAATCATATGATCTTATGTCGACATTATACAAAAGCATTAAGGAAGGAAAAGAAAATGGGAGAGGAAAGTCATTTAAAACATATTCTTGATGCGGAGGGCAGTAATAATTGGTCGGTATTTTTTAAATACGTTCGTAGAAGGAAAGGAAGTAAAGACGAGATTCCAGTTGTTCGTGTTAATAATTCGCCAATAACGGACCACAGGGGAAAAGCGCAGGCTTTTAACGCATATTTCTGCTCGGTTTTCAAGCAGAAATCTAACAGTATTCAGATACCAACGCTGGTAGATAGATGTAGTTTTCATATTGATGTAAATACTTTGCTGAAAAGAATAAAATTAATGAAGAGAGGAAAATCACGAGGTCTTAATGGTATTTCCACGGACATCATTAAATTAGGTGGAGAGGCAATTCTACCTTATTTAATTAGGTTATTTAATGTATCAATAAATAACGCTTGCGTACCTAAAGATTGGAAGCTGGCTCTCGTAGTACCTATTTTTAAAAGTGGCGACAAGACAATAATTAGTAACTATAGGCCGGTAAGCCTTACATCAGTCGTATGCAAACTTATGGAACATCTAATTTCAAGCTATATCAGGAAGGAATGGGAGGGCAGGGAGTGGCTTTATCAGGGTCAGCACGGTTTCATAAATGGTTTCTCATGCGAAAGTCAGCTAGTCTCACTTCTACAGGACCTAGCCGACGTAGTTGATGAAGGGAAAAGGGTCGACGCGATAGTAATAGATTTTTCCAAAGCTTTTGATGTTGTTCCACACGATCGTCTTATAAAGAAATTAATAGATTCGGGTATAGACACTAGAGTAGTAGCGTGGTTAAACGAACTACTCCGAAACAGGAAGCAGAAAGTTCGAATCGGTAGTTACTTATCAACCTCGAGAAGCGTCACGTCAGGAATTCCACAAGGAAGTGTAATCGGACCACTCATGTTTCTGGCCTTCGTGAATGAATTGCCGACGAATTTAGCTTCAAATGTACGACTCTTTGCAGATGACTGCGTAATCTATAGGATTATCAACTCGGAGAAAGACGGCATTATTTTGCAGCGAGACTTAGACAAATTACATATCTTGGCACAAACAAACGGCATGGAAATAAACAGTTCAAAGAGCAAGTCCATCACGTTTGATAGGGGTCGAAGTTACCATGAATCTGTGTACAAACTGAACAATAATGTTATACCTCGAATCACGTCTTGCAAATACTTAAGAATACAGCTAGACAGTAAATTGAGCTGGGAAAATCAAGTCATTTTCGTTGTAGGGAAAGCCCGGAAATCTTTACATTTTGTTATGCGGATACTGAAAAAGAGTACAGTGAGAGCCAAAGAACTAGCATATATGTCATTAGTGCGACCTATATTAGAATATTGCGCGGTATGTTGGGACCCATACAGAATTTTGCAACAAAGAAATCTAGAAAAGGTCCAGCGTAGAGCATCAAAATTTACTTTCAGGATTACCAAGAATAAAGGGGTATGGGAGTCACTCGAAAGGAGAAGATTAAAGTCACGTCTCTATGCAATGTATAAAGCGTACACAGGCCTTCGAGCGTGGAAAGAAATTCAAAGTCGATTAGGGAAACCTACATATTTCGGCAGAGCGGATCACATGCACAAAATTCAGACAAGAATCCAGAAAACGGACATTGGGAAATATTCATTCGCGAATCGCACTATTAGGGACTGGAACAGTTTGCCTGTGACAATCTTCGATCCCTTTCCTCAAAGCCTGAGCAAGTTTAAAAATAAATTAGTTTCTTGAATGTAGATATGTTATAAATATATTTAATAAAATTCAGTGTAATTATCTATGTCTTCTTTGTAATTAAGTATTATTATTGTTATTATTATTGTTGTTATTAATGTTATTATTACCATTATTATTATTATTATTATGTGCAGTGCGGAGAAGTGAAGTTTGGTGAAGTGGAGTTCTATGAAACATTGCACGGTGAAATGTTCGCGTGATTTTGTAAAGTTTGTAGATTTTGTATAGTTGTTAAGTTCTGTAATGTCTGTTTAAAAAATTAATGTATTCTGCCACAAAATTCTCACACTTAATTGCAGAATTATTAATAAATCTAAAATATTTCTCGTTGATCAATTTTGATGTGACGCTATGTGTTATAAAGCGTCTACTATTCAGCTCTTAAGTTACAAATAAGTGTCAGATGTAATACTACTTCTGTAGAAGAGACAAAGTTTCCACAATCTATATGATATGACGTTTTTCGAAGAGAGAAAATTTAGATTCACTGTCTAAAAAGAAAAACAAATAACCATCCCATAATTGTCTTTATGAATTCAACAACATTGAACAAGAGTCTTCTTGAGATAGGGTCATGGAGAAAGTTCTTAATATTTGCTACATTCATTTCATAGTACTGTATAATTCAAAACTACTGTAAAATTCTCACATTTTTCAATGTATTTAAATGTAATTAAAATGAAATAAATATTCTAATACTTCTAATACTAATATTTCTAATACTAAAAATAGCATATCAATGCATGACAACAGTATTCAGAAGAATGGCTTAATTCGTTACTTGAACAAGTACGTTTTCACTTTCTCAACATTTTCGGGAACGCATTGCAAATATTTGAGCAGAAACTGTAAGTGGAATTTGAAAGTTTTTTAATGATACTGATACCTATGAAGACAATAACGATCCTGGTAGTACTTATGGATATCTCTGTAGCAAGATAATACACGTTTTTTGTTGAGTAAGTCAATTTTACAAAATAATCTGCTTTGAAAATAAGGAAGCTGGATAATACGGCAAAGATAGTAACTTGGTTCATTGCGTTGATTAACTGAAAGTTCTAATACTATTTGATTGCTTGCCAAAATTTGGTAAATTTTATCAGTATTAGGTTTGCAACGCAAAAAACACCAAAGAATAGGAGCTACCTAAATCTGCAACGGGTAAATAACACTGATGTGAGGCACATGAGCATTGGAGTACCTTTTTGTTGCAAGCCCTGATGATGGAAATAAATTTTTATAAATGTGGGCGCACAACTAAATAATTTCCCTTGATCAAACCCCATTAACCAGCCTAAAGAAAGTATTTGAAATTGGACACAAAATGTCTCAGTGAATAATGATGATGAACATTTACTATTTTCGAATATGGTTTTGTAATCTAAATGTACAATTGTACACAAAGTATTTCGTTAAATGTGAAATGTGTATCGTGTAACAGTGGACTTCCGTGGCCGCACTCAATAGATTCTTGGGTGTCCGGGAGACGCAGCGTTCTAGGCAGTTGCTAGGCAACTGTGCCAAGGACGCGGCACCTCCCAAACAGCCAAGAATTTAAATGTGTGTCAAATATCAGTCTGGGAAATGCAATTGCTAAATGTTCACTGCGTTCAGAGGAACAATTTTTTAAAGTACTGAGCGCGTAACATTACAGGCTTAACTCGTACTTTCTTTCCCGGATTTCGATAAACTGGGAAACCATGATCAATCTTATTATACTATA
Source organism: Gryllus longicercus (assembly GCA_038098605.1). NCBI lineage: Eukaryota > Metazoa > Arthropoda > Insecta > Orthoptera > Gryllidae > Gryllus > Gryllus longicercus. The sequence goes on from JAZDUA010000782.1 coordinate 537,354, forward strand.
TTTGTGTACGCATCAAAAATAAATTAAACTTAATTTAAAAATACAATTAATATTTACTTAATATTAAAATTACTTATTTTATTTACGTTTATGTTGAATTATTGCTTCTTAAACAGCATTTCTTGATTCTATTATTTCAAATAACTTTCTATGATGTGGTATTATCTGGCACAAAAAGTTGTTTGTAAAATTACTATTAGATACCACGTAAACATTCACCGAAAGTTTATATTTTTTGTCGCTTCATTTGTAGAATGTACGCCGTATGAAATTCTAATAGGTGAAGTACGATAATTTTGTTCTCTTATTTTCATTCGTGCGCTGTAACTCAAGATGATTAGTTTCCCATCACTTCGACCTAACCGATGAGGAACAACAGGAATGCGGATTAAAGCGACGCAAATGAGCTGGCGCGTGCCTTTGCTCGGCTAATTAATTAAGCGGGCGGCGCTGGCGGCGACGGCTGTTTGAAAGGCTAAAGCTCATCTAGGGAGTGGGAGGCGGCGGTGGTGGTAGAGGCAGCGAGGGCAGGGACGGCGGCGTGCCGACGCAGGGAGACGACCATGGACCGCCAGGAATCGGCAGTAGCCGGGGCGTCACAGGGGCGCAAAGAAGGCAGAGGGGCGTGCGAGGGCGGCGGTGCGGGTGGGCCGTGGAGGGTGCTGTGAGCGGACATCAAAGGGCGCCGGCGCGGCGTCCGGCATGCGGCCCGGCCCGGTGCGGCCCACAGAGCGTCGCCTCGCCCTGCCTTACCCCGTCTTTCCGCGCCTACCCTCGCCACGCCTTTTTCCTTATCGCCCGACAGGGAGAGGTGGCTGTCACTGCTGTGCCTCTAAGCTAGGTTCTAGCCCCGACAGTGGCAAGATTTTCGACACTAGCTTGCCAGCTAGGTCGAATTCAGTCCCGGTCTCGAGGAGAATACTAGCGGTCGGCTGTTCTGATCAGTAGTTTTCCATGGTTTCTCCGATCAGCACCAGGCGAATGCTGGAGCAGTACCCTAACAAATGGGCCACGGACCACGCGTGATCTCTTCTTCCCATTCCCTGGCCTATCCTCACCCTTGCACACACCTGCCGGGAAACCGGTCGGGAGCTCAGAGTTTATCCTGGCTGGGGCGGTGCCCCACTGATGGGAGATACCTGGTTGGGGAAACCCCGCTAGTCGACAGGGCCTCCTGCGGAAAACCTTGCACTGCACGTACGGAACTCATGACCTTATCAGTTTACGCACCCGGAATCACTAATAATCAATTGCCCGTCGCTCTCACCTGGCCCACCACCCTTGCCAGAAGCTCACCACCACCCCAAGCCTACGCCCTCAGAGCGACCGGTGGCTCACCAAACCACATTGGGCGTTATTATCCCGTCGATTTTTTTGTCCGTTCTGCCAACTCGCAAAAAACTCTGCCGCCAGCCATCTCCCAGTGGCGGCACCGCTTCTCTCACTGACCAACGCGTCCCCGAGACTGCGCGTTCCTGTCCTGCCTGCCCGGACTTTTTCCTCGCCCCGCACGGTATCCCCTGTCCCCAGCCCTCGCTGACTCACCTACCCTCTCCGCGACGCGCAGAGTAAGGGCCTCCGAGGCCTGCCACTGCCTTCTTCGCCCGCTTCGGACTGCAGAGCAAGAAAGGAGTTCATGATTGGCCGCAGTCACGCCACACTCAGCTGTCGTTGCCCGGCGGAAAACTGGGAGACCGCTTATGCCTCTGGCGCGCAACCCCCTCCTCTAGACACATTCCTGCCTGCTCCTTTCGCAGTCTTTACAAGTCGTAATAGAAGAGATGACCAAATATGAGAGACGCGACCATGGAAAAACTGCTTATTAATGTTAAAATGTTTTAGAATGTAGTATTTTGTTCAAATAAACGAGTTTTTAAGATAGATGAACAATAAAACTGAACATTTTTATTTCAATTTTAAGAAACGCAATCATAAGAAACGAAAATTCAAGATTGATGGACAATAAAATTGAAGATTTTTGGTTTCATTCTTTATATGACAAATAAATAAATTGATACTTACGTACTTTACCGATAATGTATTTTCCATTCAACATATTGTATTCAAATATTGTGAATTAAATAAAAATTGTTCGAATAGATAAAGCTTTTTTACTTCTACCTTTTTCTATATTAGAACCTTTTATTATTGTTATAACTGAGTTTGTAGAAATGTAGTACGTAAGAATACTATAAAGTATTCTCCTGACACACCTGTACCGGAATGGTCTTATCTGATCTTTCAGACTTGATTTATCTAAGAAATAATAAACAACTTTTTAAACACGTTTTAATTTTGCTGGAATACCAATATCTCACTGCCATGAGACAATATACTCGTAGAAATACACAGTTTATAATTTAATTTAATGTATTTATTTCGTTCAGAAAACATATCATTACTATATTATTTTTGTGTCGCAATTACCTCTTCATGTAACACTAATATAATATACCTCGACATTAACACTAATATTTTGTGTTTCCAGCATTTACAAGTAGAGAGTGACTAGGACGGTGGATCCAGGGCAGTGATCGCATGCAGTGCAGGAAAGAAAGGATACAGGGAAAGCAGATGATTCGAAGTAAACAAATGTTCCTAAAAGACATTACAGGACGAATGCACTCTAAGTTACAGCACATTCCAGGGTACCGTACGGCACGGAAACAAGAAAGAGCAGCCAGGATATACTGACACAATGAGAGGATATGGTGGGGTAGGCTGGACAGGACGGGAAAGGGAGCATGAGAGCGGTATGTCGGGGGGAATGAAGCAGGGTGGGTGAGGGGCGGCGAGGGGCGGCAAGTGGCAGTGAGAGGCAGTGCGGGCGCCGGGGAGCTCCACCGCGTGTGTAGGACGGTGAGGAGCGTTGAGGGGCGGTGATGAGTTGGGTGGCGCGGGGAGGGGAGAGGAAGGAGGGGAAGGGCGACGAGAGGGGGCGAGAGCGAGCGCGTGGGCGGAGCGGAGCCCTTGACGAGGCCATGAGTCGCCGCGTCGCAAGCCGCGCCACGCGGTCCTTAGGGAAATGGACGAGTTCCGCCCACGGAGAAGGCGCAGCGAGCCGAGCCCCGGCCGCCGGAATACGCTCCTGTGCCCGCGCGGCTAGAGACGCGCGGCTCCGGAAACTCTCCAGCCGGAAGCCTCTATTACTGAGCTGCCTCATTACCCCACCCGCTGCACGGATATTTCGGTCACTGAGCGGCGCAACGCTTTATTCGCTTTTAGGACAGCACTAACGGGAACATTACAAAATACAACTAGTGGACACCAGACATATTTTGGCGGTGACTGACACAAAAACCGCAGAAGGGACACTCTTTTGGTCGTCACAAACAATAAAGCGTTTCCTTTATTTTTCTAACTATAACCGCACACACGCTTTGCAATGACCACGAAACGACACCTGCCAAACAAAATTACGTTTTGAACACATGATGGAATATAAGTGTTAATTCTATTAAGCTTAAGATATTATTATTATCATCACTATTATTATTATTATTATTATTATTATTATTAATATTTAGTGTTTATAGTATAAAACTGGTGAATATGAACAAGTCATGACAAATATAGAACCCACTATTTTATTTAAAGAAAGAAATCTCGACATTTGGCTTAATAGAAAGTTCAAACAAATTTCTAATCTAAACTTCGTGGCCTTGTAGATACATATTGTGGCGTCACCAATTAACTAGTATAATTTTATTGTGGCGTCGACAATAATAAAATAATTATTACATCTAATGATAGCTCCCGTCGAGGCAGAAGTGGGTCGAGGGACACTGCCTTCGCCGCGAAGATCCTTTTGTTACGCCGCAGGGCTTGCCCCGACCGCATTCAGGCCCTTTTCAGAGGCGACACGTTTATTGCCCTCATAAAAGACACACTGGCCCCCTGGCCGAAACCCGGTCGGACAATGCACGCCCTCGCGCCCCTTCTTTTGCCACCACCCTGGGAGGGACGCGGAGCCCCGAAGGGGTTGGCCGGGTGTCGATTAAGAGGAAGACACATTTACAACGCGTCGTGAACGAGACCTTTCTCAGCCGTCAACCCTTTCGAACAATGCCCGCCCCCGCACCCGTTTCGCACGCGCCTGGGTAAGGCACCCGAATTCCCACAGGGGCTATTTACAAATTAAACACAGCAGGCTGCCGATTAGCCCATGCCGACCGTGTAGGGCCCTTGTAAATGTGCTCCTGTATGAACACGTGTCCAGACAGCTGCGAAAAGCTTCTGGAACCTTTGACAAAGGGATGCGAGCGAGAGAAGAGAAGCCGGCGTTAGACAGAGAACGATCTACGGAAAATTACAGGAAAATTGCCACATGATTGGTAAATCAGAATCCTGCGACGCAGTTACCCTCAGCCAATGGGAAGCTTCGCTATGAGGGAAGGGGTAAACTTACAGAGTTAGGAACATTTTGGGAGGGGGGAAAGGAGTTTTCTTGAATACGAGATGAGAGAGGAAACTTTACTTGCGATTGGAGCGCGACGGGGGAGGAACACTCCCAGAGAGAAGAAGTACTTACGATCGGGACGCGAGTTGGGAAAGACTTTCCCAGAGTCTATTTAGTTCGAACGCGACTAGTGGACTTTGTCGCGGAGGAAACTCGGGCGGGAGACGGTCGGATCCCGCACTATTTCCGCATCGGTCCGTCGGCCTCCGCGCTTTTTTGGACGCCGGGCTCGTTGATAGCCCACACCGCATTACGTCAGCGCCCGTGGCCACTCGCCCGACTGAGCCTGCTCGAGTCGGCGACCTGGGACTGCCGCTGCCAGCTGAGAGGGGACGCGCCGCAGAAGGTCAGCGACCCGGACTGCCGCCGCCCCTGCCTCCGAGGCTGCCGCCCGGCTCGTTCGTGGAGACAGCACAGCCACCGGTGAAAAGCTACGAGGCGAAGCCGTCTCGCAGGACAATTTTAACGGCGAGAAATTGCTAGTGGCCGCGCTCAGGCCCTGCAGATCTTAAATGGTGAATTGCACGTTTCATCAAAGAGTAAGCCTAATATGTTAGCCTTAAGGGAATTAGCAATTAGTAATAAGGACAATGAGCTCACAGAGTAGAGTTAGTAAGAAACTTGCGTCGCCCTTTGCGACATGTAACTTCCCTGGCAGCTCATGGTGCCAGGAATAAACTGTTATTTGTTATAAATGACTCTGTGCTATAATTCATGACATCCCAACACTTCCATCCAGTCATATTTCAGGAGCTGAACCTGGCGCCCTCCCCCGCTGGTATTACATTTGGCTGGTCCCAACTTGGGGCTAGTTTAATTGATTAGATCGCTTATATTACATTTGGCTGGTCCCAACTTGGGGCTAGTTTAGTTGATTAGACCGCTTATATTACAATATATTCATAATATTTTCTTTTTAATGGTGAGTTATGAATTCAAAATTGTCTTACAATTCTTCACAAATATTTCTGAATAACACATTGGGATCATTTGCAAGTATGCACATACTATATGTTCCTGTTATTTGTTTTGACAATTGCTACTACTCTTGTGAAGATTTGTGTTAACGTACAGATTTTAAAGCATTCAAAAATATACAGAAAAGTATTTAGAATGAGAAATGTTGTGCTACTGCCCGTTTTCTTACACTCTTTCGAAAAGTATAAATCACTCATCTAATTTCAATCTGAAAGACTTTTAGGGTCTTCGCTGGGAAACGTTCTAGACAAGTGAGAACGTATTAAGGTCTATCAGTATTAAAGTCTTCAGGTGTGCGAAAATATTGACAGACATTTGTCTCCGATAATTAACTTTGTTTTTGTTCATATGCATCGAACAATCACTGCTTTTTTGAACTCCAAGTGCCAGAGTTGAGTGCCGAGTGCCAGAGTTGACATGAGTGCCAGAGTTGACATGAGACTTTATTTTATTTTAATGTTTTTACAACCTACATAATTGATAAATATTTTTTACACAGATAATTGACAAATTTTATTCGCATAAACAAATTTATTTCCATGAAGCACTTCTTAAGAAACTCTCGTTCAACGTTTTCTTCTTTTTGTAGTGCTTTCTCGTCTTCGGGTTACTTTTTCAAAAATTTATTCCCAAATAACTATTATGGCGAGAAGGGGAAAAGAAAGAAAGAAGGAAGGAAGGAAGGAAAGAAGGAAGGAAGGAAAGAAGGAAGGAAGGAAAGAAGGAAGGAAGGAAAGAAGGAAGGAAGGAAAGAAGGAAGGAAGGAAAGAAGGAAGGAAGGAAAGAAGGAAGGAAGGAAAGAAGGAAGGAAGGAAAGAAGGAAGGAAGGAAAGAAGGAAGGAAGGAAAGAAGGAAGGAAGGAAAGAAGGAAGGAAGGAAAGAAGGAAGGAAGGAAAGAAGGAAGGAAGGAAAGAAGGAAGGAAGGAAAGAAGGAAGGAAGGAAAGAAGGAAGGAAGGAAAGAAGGAAGGAAGGAAAGAAGGAAGGAAGGAAAGAAGGAAGGAAGGAAAGAAGGAAGGAAGGAAAGAAGGAAGGAAGGAAAGAAGGAAGGAAGGAAAGAAGGAAGGAAGGAAAGAAGGAAGGAAGGAAAGAAGGAAGGAAGGAAAGAAGGAAGGAAGGAAAGAAGGAAGGAAGGAAAGAAGGAAGGAAGGAAAGAAGGAAGGAAGGAAAGAAGGAAGGAAGGAAAGAAGGAAGGAAGGAAAGAAGGAAGGAAGGAAAGAAGGAAGGAAAGAAGGAAGGAAAGAAGGAAGGAAAGAAGGAAGGAAAGAAGGAAGGAAAGAAGGAAGGAAAGAAGGAAGGAAAGAAGGAAGGAAAGAAGGAAGGAAAGAAGGAAGGAGAGAAGGAAGGAAAGAAGGAAGGAAAGAAGGAAGGAAAGAAGGAAGGAAAGAAGGAAGGAAAGAAGGAAGGAAAGAAGGAAGGAAAGAAGGAAAGAAGGAAAGAAGGAAGGAAAGAAGGAAAGAAGGAAAGAAGGAAAGAAGGAAAGAAGGAAAGAAGGAAAGAAGGAAAGAAGGAAAGAAGGAAAGAAGGGAAGAAGGAAAGAAGGGAAGAAGGAAAGAAGGAAAGAAGGGAAGAAGGAAAGAAGGGAAGAAGGAAGGAAAGAAGGAAGGAAAGAAGGAAGGAAAGAAGGAAGGAAAGAAGGAAGGAAAGAAGGAAGGAAAGAAGGAAGGAAAGAAAGAAGGAAGGAAAGAAAGAAGGAAGGAAAGAAAGAAGGAAGGAAAGAAAGAAGGAAGGAAAGAAAGAAGGAAGGAAAGAAAGAAGGAAGGAAAGAAAGAAGGAAGGAAAGAAGGAAAGAAGGAAAGAAGGAAGGAAAGAAGGAAAGAAGGAAAGAAGGAAAGAAGGAAAGAAGGAAAGAAGGAAAGAAGGAAAGAAGGAAAGAAGGAAAGAAGGGAAGAAGGAAAGAAGGGAAGAAGGAAAGAAGGGAAGAAGGAAAGAAGGGAAGAAGGGAAGAAGGGAAGAAGGAAAGAAGGGAAGAAGGAAAGAAGGGAAGAAGGAAAGAAGGGAAGAAGGAAAGAAGGGAAGAAGGAAAGAAGGGAAGAAGGAAAGAAGGGAAGAAGGAAAGAAGGGAAGAAGGAAAGAAGGGAAGAAGGAAAGAAGGGAAGAAGGAAAGAAGGGAAGAAGGAAAGAAGGGAAGAAGGAAAGAAGGGAAGAAGGAAAGAAGGGAAGAAGGAAAGAAGGGAAGAAGGAAAGAAGGGAAGAAGGAAAGAAAGAAGTTGTAAGAACATTTTCCCCCGTTTCTTCTGTTCAAACAACATGTTTTTAACCTATTGTTCCGTGTTACGGGTCAATTACAATATTCTTGCTATTGATTGCTCATTAACTACATAAAGTTTGCATTCCATTAGCCTTCGAAAGGTTGTTAGGGAGAATTTCGCCGTTTTAAATTACAAGAATAGGACACATAGGACTTCTATCGGTTGTTTTCCGAAGTGTATTATAAGCAGTTATAGCATTGGTCTGATGTTTTTCCATAAAGAAAAACCTATGTAAATTAGGTTTTGATTAATTTAAGAAATTAAGAATTAAAATTCAAGGAAATTCAAAATGAAATTCAAAAGGAAATTCAAAAATAAATTCAAAAGGAAATTCAAAAATTCAAAATTGTCCAGTCGAAAGCTCATGTAATGGTTATTGTCGTAGATGACATGATTTCAAGGGAGAAGACAATATCTGCAAATTTTCGTCTATTACAATGTCACAATAATGCGTACAAAATACTGATGCTAAAAATACGACATTAAAAAATGAAGAATTATAATCCACAGAAAATAGAAGACAGTCAAACAGTCAAATCAACTAAATGAACAGTCCTATAGTGACGAGACATTTTTAATCTACTCCCAATATCGTGATGTATTTTACGATAAATCCCGTTGTACATTGTTAAAATTTAACTCTCATCATGGTGAATAAACAGTGAAGGATTGTAATAAACACGCGGAACCAGCGAAATTAACGGAAAGCAATTTCATTTAATCTCTAAATATGGCAAAAGGCAGACGGAATAAATCAGATCAAGGAAATTTACAAACTTATGCACAAAACATGCATTCGCAATGATACAGAGGTTTCCTATTTAATGAAGCCAAATATGACCAAAAACTAAACTGGGAACGAATCAAAAAGCGCATAATTGATTATCAATAATTGTATTAACTAGGCACGCAGGTTCTCGTGGAATTTAGAAACTATTCGCAATAGCAAAAAAGATTTAATTAAAATTCCCTTTAATTAGTGCGAATGATGACTGAAAATTTGGTTGTCAGGAAGAATTCAACATTGAATATTTCCGACCTGTAATTGATGTTATTAAGCCGGATGCGCCGCAACGCCCTATGCTGGATGTCTCGCGGGTTTGAATTTTCCGAGTGTAGATGATCATGTGTGTGTTTACGTATTTGTTTATGCAAGTGTTTGCCTCTAAGAACCGGTTTCACAAACATACATCTAACAAAACGTTAATAAACGAGTCATTAAAATTAACGTGTCGGTTAAGACATGTTCCGTTTTAACAACTTTTCCTGATCCTCGTTCATTAATTGTCAGTTAGCTTGTAGCGATGGATAAAGTGCTTAAATAGTATTTTCTACATAAGCATTATAAACGACCTTTTCTACTGCAATAAGTCATTCATAAAGGGGCTTTCTAAGGCACAAATGATGACGTATTAGCATTTACGGTACGAATGAATACGTCATGACACATTCAGCCAATTGGAGCGACAGAATCGTGGGGAGGTAGCGGTGAACGGAACAGCCGACCACCGTTTTCTCGTACAATGTCAAATACTCGAGACGTCACGAGAAAATGTTTCGGAAAATGAAGTTTGCGTCTCTTATAAATTTAGAATGCTGTTATACAAAAAAATAGCGATTGCAACTCATGTATAACGTTGCTTTATTGCATTCGTACAAATTTGAAAACTCGATCCTATCGTCGCTCGTCTTCAAAACATGAACTCATGCAAATAAGGTTAACATTATAAACTAATTGCAAACTACTATTACATATTCGTAGAAGGCATTGAACTGAAAACTTCTTGATGAACGTTTTTACTCTTTGAAGAAATGTACGAGATTTTAGCGAAAAACAGTTTATTTTATTGAATTTATTAAGGTTACATTTCTTTTTATTTAAAAAAAAGGTTATATAAATGTCTAACTTATTCCGAATTAATTAAAAGTAAATCGGAAATGAACCTCATATTACATTTTAGAGTAATCAACATATCTCACATTATAAAAGCAATGAAAATTAACGTTTACGATATAATTATATTGTTAATAGCAAATAGTTAAGATGAAAAGATGGGTTGTTCTCAATTCCCTTATATGTATTTTATTGGTTAACTTTAGCTATCCAAATGACAAAATATTTTTTTCGGATAGAAGACGCTAGATTTTTCTGGAATTTTGGAAGTTAGAATTTTCTTGATTTTCCTATGTTCGGATTTCTAGTAAAACTACATAACCAGGCGTTAGCTGTTTATAACGGCGCTGAGATCACCCATTTATTTTCACGGGCGTTAAATCAGCGTTTAAGTTACAAATAACGCGTTTAATCAGCGTTTAAGTTACAATAAATTTGAGAAAGGAAATGAACTATGGAAAAAAATACGCATACGGAAATACGCACTGTGTAGGAGCAACACTTTTTTATACTTCTTTATAATTTGTAATGTATTAATTACTAATACTTAACTGTAAGAAACAGAATGCGATATAGCCAGTTTTCTCTAGTATCACGGTCCGATAAAGTTAAAGTGTGGGACTTCGAGATTCGTAGTTCAAAACCCTGGTGTAAATCATCGTTTTAGGAAAATGACAAGTACTCACATAACATATTTATCTTAGAATTATTTATTTAAGTAACTAAAATAGCCAACGGCAATTGTCGATGTTTTATTGCAAAACAATAGTATATCTGTGAACGGTATTGAAGAACTAATCAAGAAAACAATGCGCGAAGATAAAGAACTTCTCACCTAACAAAATACGTAATACTAGGAATGTTTCATGGGTTTTTGGTCATTCAGTAAAAATGTTTCTTGGTTCACCAACGTTTCGGAACTTAATGTTCCCTCCAATTCCCAACATACCTTCATTCCCAAAATACCAATTATCCAACACATGGCACCTGCACAGAAACACCTCCACTCTCGGGCTCCATGTTTTGAATGTTGATTCATTCAAGGTGTTCAAGGATGATTGGTATTTTGCCTTTAAATATTCAACCTTAGCAAGCCCTGATGAGAGAACAATGAAGTTCCGAAACGTCGGCGAACTAAGAAACTTTTTATTGAATGACCAAAAAACCATAAAACATTCCTAGCACTAATAATATGGTCGTTGTGGTTGAATTGAAGAGCTACTAAAATTACGTAATGCTCATTGCACGATCGCTCTCTCTATTGTTATGGGACGGTCGCACATCGCGAATGACGACCGAGCAGCCATAGATTTATTTTATTTAATTAAGAACCGCGTCGCCGTAAAGAGCAGCCGGAAACGCTGCTTCCTGCTCAACCGGGTTGAGCCGCTTAGCGAGCCTAGGGAAAGGCGAGAAAGGCGCCTCTTTTGTTCAGCACAGACCCGAGCCGGGCGCACCCCTTATGACGTGTGGGGAAATACTCCGCCCACAACCCCTTCACCAAGCAACGGAATTACCCGCGCCTATTTCCGGGAATTTCGGTGACGAATGTTACTGCGGGGGAGGTTGCTGGAGGCGACTTCGCCCTGACGCCGTGATTGGCGGAAGGATTACAGGAATAGAAATAGACAATGCGGGGGAGGAATCACGTGGTACGCGAGCCTTCCTGTAGGACCGCGGAGGGACAGCTCGATCACTTGTATCGGAGGTCGCGAGGAGGAGACTTGCATCGGAGGTAGCGTGGAGGAGAGATCACTTGCATCGGAGGTAGCGAGGAGGAGAGATCACTTGCATCGGAGGTAGCTAGGAGGAGACTTGTTTCTGAGGCAGTAGCGAGGCCACTGAATTGGTGCCTGACCGCCCGAATGCCACGCCGCCTCGCCACATCGCAGCCCGACGCATGAGACGACAGCCGGCCGATGGGACGGGACACTACTACTGAGTGCCTGACCGAGAGTTCCATGTGAGTGCGAGCCGGGGACGTGACAAACTATATCGCGAAGCGACCCGTCATCGCCCGGGCGCGTTCCCGCCGCCGCCCGCACCAAGCGCCGCTGAGAAGCTGCCGGCCGGCGCCCGCCGCTGGCCTAATCCGGGGCCGCCACAAAGGGACCGGGTGCAAGCAAACGACCCGTAGCCGCCGCCGCCGGACCCGCTGAGCGCAGGGCGGACCGAACGCCGCACCTGTGAGCTGGATCACGGCCGCCCGGGAGGGCAGACACCGGAGCTGAAATGAACTCTGGCCATACCGGCCGTTAATAAGTTAAGATTAGATTTAAGTTAGTTTTATGTTTATTCATGTCACTGGGCTTCACCCCCACACTATACTAAGTGATTAAAGTAGTTTATGAAAATGCTGGAGTTTTTTTCTCAAGTAGTTCGGCAACCATGCATGGCTCCCTCTAGGGAGTCTGCCGACGAAGCAGCCGGGCAAAGCTGAATCGCCGAAGGAAGCAGGTAATCGGGGAGGCGGTGGTTACACTATATATATATATATATATATATATATATATATATATATATATATATATATATATATCCCAACTTCTTGTACTAATTGAGCTTGTCGAATAGGCGTTTTCAATTTTGTTATTTTTTTAGTTCTACTTCATGGAACAAAATCATAAATGTGCCAAAAGTATTGATTTTCACTTGAAGTGATTACTTTGGCTAAGTGCACCATTTATTCCCACTAGAAGGAAATATGTTGTCAATGTTACTATACACGAGTTAAAACGTTAAATATTAAAATAATGAAATATTCAACATGTAAAGAGAATCAATAAAATACTACATTTTCCTCTCTACACTTTTTGTGTTTCGACAAATTTTCATTTAATTTCATAGAGATTATTACTCTATGAACATGTTGCAGAATGTCAGATCATCATTATTACAAAGCAAGGAACATAAAACAAACACGATAGGGACTTTGTTAATGCATGTTACATTCATTTTCATTTCACGCATTATCGTTTAAACGCATTTTAAAATGTCCAGCTTATTACACCAGTTACTGCAATTTATAACACCCACGATTATTGCGTTAACATCATAAATGTATCGGCTGTTTTGTAACAGTTTTATGAACATATATAATGAAATGCTAAGTATCTATTCTTTCGAGAAGTAATTTTTATAAATTACACCACAAAATGACAAATTCAGTATTTTTTTCTTTTATTTTAGGTTTAATTAGTTTCTTTCATTTAATTTTTCTTTTGCATTTTTATTTTTACAACGGGTAATTAATTTTCAATTACAATGCTCAAAGACGAACTGGATCTATAGAACACGCACACCACAACTTTACACCTGTTACGTTCACAATTAATTTGACTTGCATATAATTTATAAATCAAAAAGGAAACAAAATATGTGGTAAACAAAATATGAGTTTTCAAGAACTTCTCACGATTTTGTTCCAGAGGATGGAATGCAGCTTGTGACACTTGTGAAGGATCGTAAAATTCTGGTGTGCTGCTGTGTCCTCTGATGAGAGCCGGTGACATTCCCCAGACCCCAAAATAGCTTCCCATGCACGCTCAGCAGAAGCTGTTTAGGTAGACGCGGGATGTATATAATTGTCGGCGAGCCTGTGTCCATGTTTGCGCGGGTTAGCTATCGATTGAGCGGCGCCGGAGAAGAGACTGAGGGGGAGGGGGAGGGGGAGGGGGAGGGGGCGCGCCGGGGACGAGCTCAAAGGGAGGAGAGGTAGGGAGACCGCGGCGCAGCGGCGGAGGCGGCGGCGGAGGCGGCGGAGGCGGCGGAGGCGGCGGCGGCGGCGGCGACGGAACGGTGGCCGCGCCGGGGGACACGCCGTGCTCGCCCAGTGAATTTGCTAATCACCTCACTGCAATTACGAGTAGTGCCCCGAAATGGCGGAGGCACCGGCACTCTCACCGCGCCCGCCGCCGCCCCGCTCCCGTGGTGGACCAGGGCCACTGCCTTCGGCGGCGCTCCGCCCCCGCCACTGCCACTGCCCGCCGTTTGCGCCGCGCCGCGCGTCTCGGCCTCGCCACCGCAATCGGAAGGCCAAGTGCCGGGGGCGTCTCGTACGTCGCGCAGTCAAAACATTGCAAAGAATGATGCGAGACGCAGTAGCTCAAGTCGGAATAATGGACAACGGAATAACAAGACAGGTCGTTTGAAAGCTGTTGATTGGAACGATATGAAATTTGATGGGCCGAAATGTCTTTTATGCTTTTGGCATAGAGATGAGATTTAAAATTGTGTGTAAATTAATACTGTTATTAAATTACTTTCCGTTTATCCTACGCATCATGGCTGTAACAGCGTATTTAGAATCCAATAGCCCACACTAATCCGTTATTAGGCAATCCAATCTTGAAACGATAAATAGGATTCTAACCATTAAATACTAATGGAAATTATAGTGCTGCATTTGAATGAAACTACTAAAGACTACTACTAAAATAAGTGAAGAACATTCTCGTTTAGCGCTTTAAAATATTTGGAGAACCGCTTTACATCAATGCAATCATCAAAAATTTCTTTGTCTTTGATGGAAAGAGGTAAATTATTTCCACATGTCGATGTGACTCCACGGCTCCCCTATTGAAGTCAGTCATTTTTTTGTGCGCGAGCCTGTAAACCGAGAATAAAGCGCACCAATAGAAACGTAAAGGTATCACATCTACCTCCATGAGATCTACAGATGAGCGCTGAGCGCTGATGAGAAGAACTGGTACTGAGAATCATCGCGAAGAGCTCGAGCATTTGATGGGACGGCAATTTGCAGTTAATTGGCTCTTTGCCGGAGGGCAGACACTCGCGCCCGCTCCAGTCGCTTGGAACAGTTCTTGATTCACAGGCGCCCTCGCATGCCAGCGAACGCTTCAACGTTACCCATCGAGTTCAACGGTATTCTAGGGCACCAATAGAAACATACGGGTGTTTCGGGGAGTAACAGGCGATAAGTTCATTACATTTCCATCGCTACTCTTAAAAATATGCACTGCCCTTGAAATGATACCAGAAGTTCATGAAAAGTCCAAACAAAATATTCGCAACATTCAAGTTGAATTGAATGAAACGCCACAGTAAAACTGTAAAATATAGGGGAATGTTTCATGTTTTGATAATTGTTTGTTATTGTCAGTAAATATGTTTATTAATTATTAGATTATTAGAGATACTAAAAATATAATACCAATATGAGCTCTCTTGAAATCCATTAAACAATTAATTACTTTTTGTACTTAGTTTGCTTCTACAACGCATTAAAGATACGATTTATTTATCTACAATTGTAAATTTGTTATTATTAGGCACATAATTCCTACTACTATTCTAGTAGTTTAATTACCACTGGTCCTATCTCTATTACAAAACGGTATAATTGACTGAGGTGGCGTCGCTAAAACTTTTGAAATTACTACAAAAATGCATTATCAAAATTTGATTACGTAAACTAATTGATTAACGACTAATATTTAGAGATTTCAATGTATTTAAAATTAATGAATTACCCAATTTACAAATTTATGCTACATTCATAAAAGTATTGCAAATTTCCAAGCAGTGGCTTCTGAACAATGTACAAGACGAGTAAGCAGCATCATTTCACATGAAATGAAGTATAACACTACTTCAGATTATAAACCTTTCATGAGTGGTAATTCTAGAATACATAACGCCGTAACTGCACACAGACTTCATGTTTGTAAACTAAACAACAAGGAGTTCAACAAGTATTTTAAAAGATACGTTGTCAGTCATAAAAACTATTAAATTTCCTATTTACCACATTTAATTAATATTAAAATTTCCTTCCTTTGTGAATGTCTTTCTTTAAATTTATATATTCATAATCTAGTTTACCGCAATTTACTAGGTTTACTAGTTTTCTTCTTATTGCAAAAAATCGATTTGTATAATTTTCTGAATGGATGATAGGATACTATTTTATAAAACTATTACTTGTTTGTAAATTGAGTTGTCTTCGACCATATCTCCGTTTTGATTTTCGTTATACGCGAACTACACTGCCCCTGAGCACAAGCATTTGCTCATTCGGGCGCATCTACTGTATTTGTTTGCTTATGTGAAAATAAGTAAAATGTATCATTTTAATTTTACGTTAAAAATTCATACAATATTTGTGAGATAAAGCGTTACATTCACTAATTTCAGGTAAATGACTGAATAAGTTAACTGAAGAATTTCAGTTAACTTAAGGGTAGGGAAATTGTTATTTTATGGATTGATATTAATTTGATAAAAATATTCCAATTGTAACATAATCTTCGTGTTAAATCTTTTTAAGTCTTTCTATTCTTCATAATCATAGACTAGATCACTGGTTCGATTTGAGTCAACATCTTCGTAGAACATGTTTTTCGCATTTCCTCCTTATAAGACGTGTTAAAACACTGTATTGGCTGGATTGCTATTCAGAGTACGCCGTAATTACAATGGACAAAAATAACCACAAACTGAGCAAAAAGTCGTGACAGATTCGACTGCTTTCAATATGCATAGTAGCGCCCCGTTTGTGGAGATGCGGCGGCCGCTGAGCTCGTAAGCAGGCCTCTGATTTCCCTCGACACCTCCACCGCCGCAATGGACGTGGATGGACTGCAAGTGGTGTTTCTGGGCCCGAGTCTGAATCGCCGACCTACCTGTTGGCGAGAGAATCGCGCTTTTATTTGCATGGATATGAGCAGCGAGGGGCCGCCTCAGCTCGTCCTCACGAGCACTGCGCGAACTCGAGCGTTTTAAAGATGCACCAAACGAATGGGTCCACTAACGTAGAAACCAGAACGCGAAGCAGCGCTTCCTGGGTGGATATAATGACCAGAACGACTGGTTTTGTTCATTTATGTCCAGGTGACATCCATGATGTTGGATTTTTGTTTGTTTTACGAGTACCTCTTGATTATGTGTTTGATCTTCTTAGTTTAAGTTAGTATGTATATAACCAGATGTGTCAAAATAAATGTTAGAAACTTCTGTCATGTGGTGCAGTCGAAGATGATCACTTTATGCCAGTTACCGTGTGGTGGGAAGTATCATAAAACGAAATTGGGACACTTGCTCCACACACACACACACACACACACACACACACACACACACTAGGCAACTTACCAGGTATTGGTTATTGTTTTAGAATAATTTCGGAGAGTTGTCTGAGCGAGGGGTTTACGGCGGGTCAAAATATTGTCTGGATAGTTTTCTGCAGATGCGTGTTCTGTTTGGTGCTTGTTTCCCTAGTTGGAAGTGTAGGGCGTGTGCGATTGAGAGAATTTTGTGGTAAAACTTAAGGGCAGGTTGTTTAATGTTCATGGTAATGGGGGATATGCCAAGCTCGTGATGAAGGAGGTCATGTGTATGAACGAAGGTGTTTTGGTTATGGATCAGAAGAAACAATTTTGAAACTCCTGAAGTCTAAGGATGTGAGATTTTGCTGCAGAGCCCCAAAGAGGACATGCTTATGTTAGCATTAGTCTGATCATAGCTTTGTAAAGATGGGTACCGGTTTCAATTTGGAGGGGGAAGATCGACGGAGATATTATTGGGGAGAGCTGGAGCTTTGTGTGGCTAGGGCAAGTCTACGGTGGATGTAGGGATTCCAGGTTAGTCGACTGAAATTGAAGAGGACTCCGAGGTACAAGGTCTGTCCCAAAAGTAAGTTGAATAAGTCCAAGAAAAAAGATTTATTGCAGATAAATATACAAGTAACTAAAATTCTTCAAAGTAGCTTCCTTCCGCGTCGGAACACCTTCGCCAGCGTTTTTCCCAGTCGCTGAACGCACCCTGGAAGGCGTCGACGGAGACCTCCTTCAAGCACCTCGTCGTTGCTTCTTTGACGGCTTCCAAAGTCCCGAAATGGTGGCCCTTGAGTTCCTTCTTGATCCTCGGGAACAAAAAGAAGTCCAGTGGTGCCAAGTCGGGGCTGTACGGGCGGCTGGGGCAATGTTGCCACACCGCGTTTCGCTAAGTACTCTCTAATAATGAAGGAGGTGTGCGACGGCGCGTTGTCATGGTGAAGACGCCAAGTGCTGGCGATCTCCTTTCTGACGCGTTTCACTCTGCTTTGGAGCCTTTTCAGGACTTGCAAATAAAAATGACTGTTCACTGTTTGTCCTGTGGCACAAACTCTGAGTGGACAATGCCTCTTTTGTCGAAAAACACGATGAGCATGACCTTTACACGGGACTTGCTCATTCTCGCCTTTTTTGGGCGCGGGGAAACTGGCGTGTGCCACTCAGCACTTTGTCTTTTGGTCTCCGGGTCACACTCGAAAACCCATGTTTCGTCACCCGTAATTACATTATCCAAAAAATTCGGATCATTTTCACACTGCTCCAAGAGGTCACGCGAAATCCTTGCTCGATCAGCCTTCTGTTCATCGGAAAGCACCTTGGGGACCATCTTCGCACAGATCTTCCGCATGCCCAAATCCTCGGTAACAATGAGATGCACAGTACTTTTAGGGATATTACACTCATCTGCCAGCATTCTAACACTCAGGCGTCGATTAGAGTTCATCATGTTCCTCACTTTCTTCACATTTTGATCGGAATGTGACGTTGACGGGCGTCCAGAGCGGTCTTCATCCTCGGCGTCCTCTCTGCCCTCTCGAAACATCTTGTGCCAGCGGTAAACCATATTTTTGGACATGGTGCTATCGCCAT
>JAZDUA010001493.1:0-62154 GCA_038098605.1 Gryllus longicercus
GATGTTAAGTTTATCTGTTTTTCTGCAAGACGATTCGGCTTTTCTTATACATATCGTAAGTGGCGTGTAAAGCCAAACCCTGCACGTGTAACCAAGTAACGACACCATAACAACGTATTAATGAACATTGTACCTACTACGAATGAGTATACAGCTTTGGACTGGGCTAACTATTCTGATTTGTTCCATCCTCTTGCCTGCATCCGTCTCTCGCCTTCTAAAGTACTTTTTTTTCCCCAATTTTTCAGTTTATTTTTATTCAGTTATTTTTCAGTTTTAAGTTATGTAAAGCTGCGAAAAATCGATTTGCAGATTCGATTCGAATTCATCGAATTCATAATGGGTTGTTATGGTGCACAAAACGGGAATCTAAGGTGTCAGAAGTGAAGTTAAATTTATCTGTTTTTCTACAAGACCATTCGGCTTTTCTTAAACATATTGTATGTCGTATGTAAACCCAAACACTGTACCTGTAACCAAGTAACGACATCATAACACCGTATTAATGAACATTGTATCTATTTCGATGAAGTATACAGCTTTGGACTGGGCTAACTATTCTGATTTGTTCCATCTTCTTGCCTGCTGCCGTCTCAAGCCTTCCAAAGTACATTGCTATTTTCCCAAATTTTCAGTTTATTTTTATTCAGTTATTTTTCAGATTTAAGTTATGTAAATCTGCGGAAAATCGATTTCCAGAATCGATTCGAATTCATCGAATTTCATAATGGGTTGTTATGGTGCACAAAACGGGTTTCTAAGGTGTCAGAATGGATGTTAAGTTTATCTGTTTTTCTGCAAGACGATTCGGCTTTTCTTATACATATCGTAAGTGGCGTGTAAAGCCAAACCCTGCACGTGTAACCAAGTAACGACACCATAACAACGTATTAATGAACATTGTACCTACTACGAATGAGTATACAGCTTTGGACTGGGCTAACTATTCTGATTTGTTCCATCCTCTTGCCTGCATCCGTCTCTCGCCTTCTAAAGTACTTTTTTTTTTCCCAATTTTTCAGTTTATTTTTATTCAGTTATTTTTCAGTTTTAAGTTATGTAAAGCTGCGAAAAATCGATTTGCAGATTCGATTCGAATTCATCGAATTCATAATGGGTTGTTATGGTGCACAAAACGGGAATCTAAGGTGTCAGAAGTGAAATTAAATTTATCTGTTTTTTCTACAAGACCATTCGGCTTTTCTTAAACATATTGTATGTCGTATGTAAACACAAACACTGTACCTGTAACCAAGTAACGACATCATAACAACGTATTAATGAACATTGTATCTACTTCGATGAAGTATACAGCTTTGGACTGGGCTAACTATTCTGATTTGTTCCATCTTCTTGCCTGCTGCCGTCTCAAGCCTTCCAAAGTACATTGCTTTTTTTTCAATTTTTCAGTTTATTTTTATTCAGTTATTTTCAGTTTTAAGTTATGTAAAGCTGCGGAAAATCGATTTCCAGAATCGATTAGAATTCATCGAATTCATAATGTGTTGTTATGGTGCACAAAACGGGAATCTAAGGTGTCAGAAGTGAAGTTAAATTTATCTGTTTTTCTGCAAGACCATTCGGCTTTTCTTAAACATATTTTAAGTCGTATGTAAACCCAAACACTGCACCTGTAACCAAGTAACGACACCATAACAACGTATTAATGTACATTGTACCTACTACGATGAAGTATACAGCTTTGGACTGGGCTAACTATTCTGATTTGTTCCATCTTCTTGCCTGCTACCGTCTCTCGCCTTCCAAAGTACATTGCTTTTTTTTTCAATTTTTCAGTTTATTTTTATTCAGTTATTTTTCAGTTTTAAGTTATGTAAAGCTGCGGAAAATCGATTTCCAGAATCGATTAGAATTCATCGAATTCATAATGTGTTGTTATGGTGCACAAAACGGGAATCTAAGGTGTCAGAAGTGAAGTTAAATTTATCTGTTTTTCTGCAAGACCATTCGGCTTTTCTTAAACATATTTTAAGACGTATGTAAACCCAAACACTGCACCTGTAACCAAGTAACGACACCATAACAACGTATTAATGTACATTGTACCTACTACGATGAAGTATACAGCTTTGGACTGGGCTAACTATTCTGATTTGTTCCATCTTCTTGCCTGCTACCGTCTCTCGCCTTCCAAAGTACATTGCTTTTTTTTTCAATTTTCAGTTTATTTTTATTCAGTTATTTTTCAGTTTTAAGTTATGTAAAGCTGCGGAAAATCGATTTCCAGAATCAATTCGAATTCATCGAATTCATAATGGGTTGTTATGGTGCACAAAACGGGAATCTAAGGTGTCAGAAATGAAGTTAAATTTACCTTTTTTTCTGCAAGACTATTTGGCTTTTCTTAAACATATTGTAAGACGTATGTAAACCCAAACACTGCACCTGTATCCAAGTAACGGCACCATAACAACGTATTAATGAACATTGTACCTACTACGATGAAGTATACAGCTTTGGACTGGGCTAACTTTTCTGATTTGTTCCATCTTCTTGCCTGCTGCCGTCTCTCGCCTTCCAAAGTACATTGCTTTTTTCCCCCAATTTTTCAGTTTATATTTATTCAGTTTATTTTTCAGTTTTAAGTTATGTAAAGCTGCGGAAAATCGATTTCCAGAATCGATTCGAATTCATCGAATTCATAATGGGTTGTTATGGTGCACAAAACGGGTTTCTAAGGTGTCAGAAGTGAAGGTAAATTTATCTGTTTTTGTGCACGATGATTCGGCTTTTCTTAAACATATTGTAAGTCGTATGTAAACCCAAACACTGTACCTGTAACCAAGTAACGATACCATAACAACGTATTAATGAACATTGTACCTACTACGATTGAGTATACAGCTTTGGACTGGGCTAACTATTCTGATTTGTTCCATCTTCTTGCCTGCTGCCAACTCTCGCCTTCCAAAGTACATTGCTTTTTTTCCCAATGTTTCAATTTTTATTTTTATTCAGTTATTTTTAGTTTTAAGTTATGTAAAGCTGCGGAGAAATCGATTTCCGGAATCGATTCGAAATCATCGAATTCATAATGGGTTGTTATGGTGCACAAAACGGGAATCTAAGGTGTCAGAAGTGGAGTTAAATTATCTGTTTTTCTGCAAGACCATTCGGCTTTTCTTAAACATATTGTAAGTCGTGGTGTAAAACCAAACACTGTACCTGTAACCAAGTAACGACACCATAACAACGTATTAATGAACATTGTATCTACTACGATGAAGTATACAGCTTTGGACTGGGCTAACTATTCTGATTTGTTCCATCTTATTGCCTGCTGCCGTCTCTCGCCTTCCAAAGTACATTGCTTTTTTTCATTTTTTTAGTTTATTTTTATTCAGTTATTTTTCTGTTTTAAGTTATGTAAAGCTGCAGGAAATCGATTTCCAGAATCGATTCGAATTCATCGAATTCAAATTGTGTTGTTATGGTGCACAAAACGGGTTTCTCAGGTGTCAGAAGTGAAGTTAAATTTATCTGTTTTTCTGCAAGACGATTCGGCTTTTCTTAAACATATTGTAAGTCGTATGTAAACCCACACACTGTACCTGTAACCAAGTAACGACACATAACAACGTATTAATGAACATTGTACCTACTACGATTGAGTATACAGCTTTGTACTGGGCTAACTATTCTGATTTGTTCCATCTTATTGCCTGCTGCCGTCTCTCGCCTTCCAAAGTACATTGCTTTTTTCCCAATGTTTCAGTTTATTTTTATTCAGTTATTTTTTAGTTTTAAGTTATGTAAAGCTGCGGAAAATCGATTTCCGGAATCGATTCGAAATCATCGAATTCATAATGGGTTGTTATGGTGCACAAAACGGGAATCTAAGGTGTCAGAAGTGGAGTTAAATTTATATGTTTTTCTGAAAGACCATTCGGCCTTTTTTTAAACATATTGCAAGTCGTGTGTAAAACCAATCACTGTACCTGTAACCAAGTAACGACACCATAACAACGTATTAATGAACATTGTATCTACTACGATGAAGTATACATCTTTGGACTGGCTAACTATTCTGATTTGTTCCATCTTATTGCCTGCTGCCGTCTCTCGCCTTCCAAAGTACATTGCCTTTTTTTCAATTTTTCAGTTTATTTTTATTCAGTTATTTTTCAGTTCTATTTTATGTAAAGCTGCGGAAAATCTATTTCCAGAATCGATTCGAATTCATCGAATTCATAATGGGTTGTTATGGTGCACAAAACGGAATCTAAGGTGTCAGAAGTGAAGTTAAATTTATCTGTTTTTCTGCAAGACGATTCGGCTTTTCTTATACATATCGTAAGTCGTGTGTAAACCCAAACACTGCACCTGTAACCAAGTAACGACACCATAACAACGCATTAATGAACATTGTACCTACTACGATTGAGTATACAGCTTTGGCCTAGGCTAACTATTCTGATTTGTGCCATCCTCTTGCCTGCTGCCGTCTCTCGCCTTCCAATTATATTGCTTTTTTTCCACAATTTTTCAGTTTATTTTTATTCAGTTATTTTTAAGTTTTATGTTATGTAAAGCTGCGGAAAATCGATTTCCAGAATCGAGTCGAATTCATCGAATTCATAATGGGTTGTTATGGTTCACAAAACGGGTTTCTAAGGTGGTCAGATGTGAAGTTAAATTTATCTGTTTTTCTGCAAGTTCATTGGGCTTTTTTTAAACATATTGTAAGTCGTATGTAAACCCAAACACTGTACCTGTAACCAAGTAACGACACCATAACAACGTATTAATGAACCGTGTACCTACTACGATGAAGTATACAGCTTTGGACTGGGCTAACTGCCATGGCCGAACAGGCACCTTTGAAGTCACCGCCAGGGGACAGTTCCAACACCGCTGAAGAGAGAGCTCTGAGCGACGACTTGGCATCTCCGTCACCCTTGGGCAAACATCGGCGCGGAAGAAACTCACCCGTATCACCGGGTTGGCCGGCGGACCTTCGCCCCGAGCGGGCTATAAAAGAGCCGCTCGGCAAGCAGCGGACAGTCGATAAGCGAGCGCCACCGAGAGTATAGTGAGTGATACAGTGAATACGTCGAAGTGCATACGGATTTTGGACTGCCCCACGGTGAATTGGTGAACTGCGCGACGTACACGGACTATCTCCAGGAATTTTGTTTTGTCTTGGCTTTTGTTATTGGATTTGCTTTTTGGATTGTGGAATAAAATACGTTTTTAAGAAACCGTGTTATTCTTTGTTGTTTCTGGCCACATCAAAACTGGCGACGAGGAAAGTAAAATGGAGGCGGCGACCCAATAGTGCAGATGTTAGCACTCATGCAGCAGCAGATGCAGCTGCAACAGGAAGCGTTTGCGCAGCAGCAACGGCAACAAGCTGAGGCGCAGCGGCAGCAAGCAGAGGCGCATGCGCAGCAGCTGGCGATTCTATTGGAGGCAATCAATAGACTTCCCCCGCCCCAATTCCACTGTTTCCAGCCCGACTCGGAGGAGTGGTCGGAAGTACTTGGAGAGGTTCGAACAGCATTTATTATGTCATCAGGTAGGAGACGCAAAAACAAAAAAAGCGTTTTTCCTGAGCTGCGTAGGAAGCAAAGTGACTAGTTTGTTAGGAAAACTACTCCCAGAAAAAGACTCAGCAGAGTGGAGTTGGAAGAGATAAAACACAAATTAGACGCATATTTTAACAAAGCGCCACATGTAGTCGCGGCCAGGTATAAGTTCTTCCAGTGCAGGAAAAGTGAAGGACAAACACACAGTGAGTGGATTACAGAGTTAACTGGCCTGGCGCGGCATTGTCAATTCAAATGCCCGCCATCGGAGAAAGAGACATCGTACGCCGAAACGCTGATTAGGGACATGGTAGTCTTGCACACGCCGGAAGACAAAGTTAGGTTTTTGGCATTGCAGAACGGAGATCCTTCGTTAGAAGAAGTAAAAACCTTGTGCAAGACGTACGAGACCACGTGCGAGACGGCCCGCCAAATCACGGCCGGATCATGCGTGTGTAGTGTTATCACTAAGGGTTCATTAAAGACAGTAGCTCGGACAGTGTTAACAGTGTAGGGAGTAGTGTCAGCATGAGAACTGTGCGAGATAGAAGAGACAAAGTGAGAAAAGATAGGCAGAATACCCAGATCGGGGCAAGGTCGGCAAAGTGGGGCAACAACTTAAGGGAAAGAACAAGTGTAAACAATTTTGAGAAAAAGAGGTCTTGTAGGGGCTGTGGAAAGTACCACGATAGAGCTGTGTGCAGGTTTAGGGAAGCGCAATGTTTTTGGTGTAAGAAAATGGGCCACATCCAGGAAGTGTGTGAAAAAAAACGGCAGTTGGCACGGAGCGGAAGACAAGAAGAAGAGATGGAGGTAGCCATGATAAGTGAGGTCATTAGTGGAGAAGGGCAAAAAAGACTAACAGTGCGAGTGAAGTTAGTGCCGTGGCCGAACAGGCTCCCTTAAAGTTGCCGCCGGTCGACGGTACCGATACTGCTCAAGAGAGTGCGTTGTCCGACAGCGCGGCAGTACCGTCACGCCCGAGCAGACAGCGGCGCGCGAGAGCCCACCCTTATCAGCGGGCTGGCCAGCGATCCTTCGCCGCAAGCGAGCTATAAAAAGAGCCGCTCGGGCGGCGAGAGGCAGTTGGAAGCGAGCGTCTGCAAGTGATTTAGCGAGTGCCATTGTGAACAGTTGATACGTCGAAGTGCTTACGAACTCTGGACTGCCCCTACGGATATTTGGTGATTTAGCGACGTATTTGGACTCTCTCCTGGAATTCTGTTAGAAAACTTGGCTATTGTAAATTGACTTGCTCTTTTGGACTGTGGAATAAAACACGTCGTGTGAAACCGTGTTTATCTTTGTTGTTTTTCTGGTCATAACAACTTGGCGACGAGGAAAACTAGAATGGAAGCCGGCAGCCCGTTAGTGCAAATGCTAACACTACTGCAGCAGCAGATGCAGCTGCAACAGGAGGCGTTCGCGCAGCAGCTACGGCAGCAAGCTGAGGCGCAGCGGCAGCAAGCGGAGGCGCAGGCGCAGCAGCTGGCGATTCTGTTGGAAGCTATCAACAGACGCCCCCCGCCCCAATTTCACTGCTTCCAGCCCGACTCAGAGGAGTGGTCAGAGTATCTGGAGAGTTTTGAACAACACTTATTATGTCACCAGGTAGGTGACGCAAAAACAAAAAAAGCGTTCTTTCTAAGTTGTGTTGGGAACAAAGTGACGAGTTTGTTGGGAAAACTACTCCCAGATAGAGACTCATCTGATTGGAGTTGGAAGAAATTAAAACAAATTGAGACACTTATTTTAACAAAACGCCGCATGTACTGGCAGCTCGGTATAAATTTTTCCAGTGCCGGAAAAGCGAAGGTCAGTCGCACTGCGAGTGGATCACGGAATTAGCTGGTTTGGCGCGGCAGTGTCATTTCAAATGCCCGCCATCAGAAGGGGAAACATCATACGCTGAAACACTCATCAGAGATATGGTGGTCTTGCACACCGCGGAGGACAAAATTCGGTTTTTAGCCTTGCAAAATGGAGATCCGTCATTGGAGGAAATTAAAACCCTGTGCAAGACTTACGAGACTACGCGTGAGACAGCCCGCCAAATCACGGCCGTTCATGCGTGTGTAGCGTTACCGATAGCAATTCAGTGAAAGACAGCAGTTCTGACAGTATTAACAGTTTAAGTAGTTGTGTCAGTACGAGATCGGCGCGAGAGAAAAGAAGTGAAGCGAGGAAAGGTAAACAAAATAATCAGATAGGGGCAAAGTCAGCAAAGTGGGGCGGCGACTCAAGGAAAACAAGAAGTACGAACATTTTCAAGGCAAAGAAATCTTGTAAAGGTTGCGGGAAATATCACAGTAGAGCCGAGTGCAGGTTCAGGGAAGCGCAATGCTTTTACTGCAAGAGAATGGGCCACATCCAAGAAGTCTGTGAACGAAAACGACATGCGGCACGAAGCGCAAGACACGAAGAAGACATGGAGGTAGCCATGGTCAGTGAGGTCATTAGTGGAGAGGGGCAGAGAAAATTAACGGTGCAAATTAAGGTAGGCGGTCAACCAGTAGATTTCCTGTTAGATACGGGAGCACCGGTTACGCTGATCAATCTAAACACGTACCGCCTTTTAGGGTCTCCCGGTTACGCTAAAGTACAAAAAAGATTGACCAGTTTCGGGAAGACGCCTATTAAAGTGTTAGGGAGTGTGCGCGTGCAAGCTTCATACAAGAGCAAGCAGGCAATCATAGAACTATTAGTGGTCGACCGGTATGATGTAACAAACATCCTGGGGTTAGACTCCTTTGATAAACTGGGATTTGGAGTCGTAGACGAGGTGAATCAGATATCAGACCAGGATGAGGTGCACGTCATCAAAGATTTAGTTTCAGAATTCGCGGAGGTGTTCTCGCCCGGGTTGGGAGAATGCAAGGGATTTCAGGCTAAGATCCAGCTTAAAGAAGGACATAAGCCTCGCTTTTACAAAGCGAGACCGGTGCCATGGGCACTTAGAGACAAAGTCAAAGAAGAATTAACACGGCTGCAGAAAGAAGGGGTGATTACGCCAGTAACAGTGAGCCAGTGGGCCACGCCTTTGGTTCTAGTGAAAAAATCAAACGGGAAGATTAGGTTGTGTGGCGACTTCAAAAGCACGGTGAACCAACAAGTAGAAGTGGAGCAATATCCGATTCCCAAGCCGGAAGATCTTTTCTACAAGCTATCAGGCGGACAACAGTTTTCTAAAATAGACCTTAGGGATGCTTACCTACAAATACCGTTGGATCCCGCGGCCAAGGAAGTACTGGTAATCAATACTCCGCTCGGTCTATTTAGCTATAACAGATTACCTTTTGGAGTAAACTCAGCGGCAGCAATCTTCCAGCGCTGTCTAGAGCAAATTACCTCGGGCCTGGATGGTTGCTGCAATTATCTAGATGATATCATCGTCACAGGACGCAGTCTAGAAGACCATACACAGAACTTGAGAAAATTGTTTACAGTGTTGCGAGACAGGGGTTTTAAGGTAAATCAGGAGAAATGCGAATTTTTCAAAGAGAAAGTAGTTTTTCTGGGGCACGTGTTGGACAGCACGGGGATAGCCCCTACCCAGCAGCATGTACAAGCCATTATTCAGATGCCTCCGCCAACGGATCTAAAACAGCTGCAAGCTTTTTTGGGCAAAGTTAACTACTACAATAAGTTTATTAGAAACTTTTCGGCAATAGCAGCTCCTTTAAACCACCTGAGAAAGAAAGGGGTCAGATTTGTATGGTCGGAAGATTGCAACAAAGCTTGGAACAGGTAAAGCAAGAGTTATTACGCACGGTAAGACTTAATCATTTTGTCCCGGAAGGATCACGACTGTGGCGGCAGATGCCTCAGACTAAGGTCTGGGAGCGGTGTTATCACAAAAAGATGGAAAAGGGATCGAGAGGCCAATCGCTTTTATGTCGAAAACTTTAAACAAACATCAGAGAAATTACTCCCAGGTAGAGAAGGAAGCGTTGGCAATCATTTTTGCGGTAAAAAAATTCAACGAGTTCCTTTACGGGACCAAATTCCACATCATTACGGACCATAAACCTTTGGTGCAACTTTTCCACCCAGGGAAGAAGATCCCAGAATCCACAGCCAAGAAGTTGCAGAGGTGGGCGTTGTTTCTTGCAGATTATGACTATCAGATCCACTATAGAAGCACGTCGCAACACGCGAACGCGGACGCGTTATCTAGATTACCCTCCGGCCCAGACCCAGTTTTCGACGCGTCTGAAGAGGAGTGCCTCCAGCTAGACCTGGAGGATCTAGGAAACCTAGCAGATTTCCCATTAGAGGCTAGGACTATAGCAAGAGAGACGGACAAGGACCCAGAGCTGAACCAGGTTCGGCGCTTCATCAGAGAAGGGTGGCCAACGCGAAAATTAAGAAGCAACGCCAGATGGTACAGCAAGCAAGACAGATTGTCATGCAAAGCGGGAGTTTTATTGTTGGAGGGCGAAGAGTTCACAAAAGTAATTATACCCAAGAGCCTCAGACAGACAGTGCTTAAGTTGTTACACCAGGGACATTGGGGGATAGTTCGTACGAAGCAGCTGGCGAGGCGGCACTGTATGTGGCCGGGGATGAATAACGACATTGTACAAATGCTGAAGAGATGTGAGGCTTGCCAGCTCAACCAAAGTGCCCCCCCCCAAAGACCTGACACCTTGGCCGG
Organism: Gryllus longicercus; assembly: GCA_038098605.1. NCBI lineage: Eukaryota > Metazoa > Arthropoda > Insecta > Orthoptera > Gryllidae > Gryllus > Gryllus longicercus. The sequence continues at coordinate 10,207 of JAZDUA010001493.1, forward strand.
AGCCGACAGAACCATGGGAAAGGGTCCACGTGGATTTCGCCGGCCCCTTTTGGGGGTCTATGTGGTTGGTAGTAGTGGACGCGAAATCAAACTACCCGTATGTAGTTGAAATGGGGAGCACCACATCTACGCAGACAGTAGAGATGCTCGAGAGGATTTTTGTGACAGAGGGTCTACCTGTGGTGTTGATTTCAGACAATGGTCCGCAGTTTTCGTCCCAGGAATTCGCAAAATTCTGTGCGAGCAACGGCATACATCACATCTGTGCACCGCCTTTCCACCCACAGTCTAATGGAGAGGCGGAGAGGTTCGTACGAACCTTCAAAACGGCCATGGGGAAAGCGCGGGCAGCGGGGACGCCAAAGTCCCGAGCTCTATTAAGGGTCCTGGCTACATACCGGGTCCTGCCAGGTTCGACAGGCAAGAGCCCGGCTGAAGTACTCCACGGCAGGCAGCCCCGGACCTTGCTGTCACTGCTCAGCCCTAGCGACCCGCATACAGCTGGAGGTATTAGACCAAAGTACAAGGTAGGTGACAAGGTGTATATTCAGTCACTTAAGAAAGAACCAGCATGGGTGCCCGGGATAATACAGGAAATTCGAGGCAGCAGAGTTTACGCGGTGCGGACCTTAGAAAGGCTGGTCACACGCCACCAGGGGCAGATCAGACCTCGTACTAACGAAAGCCAAGTAGACAGCAGGCCTTGGATATCACCCGAGGAATTCCGCAGAAAAGTGATGAAGGAAATAATTTATGTCCCACAGGAGCGCACGGCCGTTGGGACACCAACAGTTGCAGCTGACACACGGGAGGAAGCAGCCACCAGCAGCAGCAGAGAACCCGCCTGTTCGACCAGGACGGAACTCCGGCCCAGGAGGGTCACTCGTTCAGTGCGTTTTGCGCCATACGCAACGCATTTTGGCGCGGAGGGTGCCGTGGCCGAACAGGCTCCCTTAAAGTTGCCGCCGGTCGACGGTACCGATACTGCTCAAGAGAGTGCGTTGTCCGACAGCGCGGCAGTACCGTCACGCCCGAGCAGACAGCGGCGCGCGAGAGCCCACCCTTATCAGCGGGCTGGCCAGCGATCCTTCGCCGCAAGCGAGCTATAAAAAGAGCCGCTCGGGCGGCGAGAGGCAGTTGGAAGCGAGCGTCTGCAAGTGATTTAGCGAGTGCCATTGTGAACAGTTGATACGTCGAAGTGCTTACGAACTCTGGACTGCCCCTACGGATATTTGGTGATTTAGCGACGTATTTGGACTCTCTCCTGGAATTCTGTTAGAACTTGGCTATTGTAAATTGACTTGCTCTTTTGGACTGTGGAATAAAACACGTCGTGTGAAACCGTGTTTATCTTTGTTGTTTTTCTGGTCATAACAGTTAGGCAATCAACCAGTAGAATTCTTATTAGATACGGGAGCGGCGGTTACACTAATCAATTTAGACACGTACCACCGGTTAGGAGCTCCCAGTTATGCAAAGGTGCAAAAGAAACTGACCAGTTTTGGGAAGACGCCCATTAAAGTGCTAGGGAGCGTGTGTGTGCAGGCATCGTACAAGAGTAAGCAGGCAGTAATAGAGGTATTAGTTGTTGACCGTTATGATGTGACAAATATTCTGGGGTTGGACTCATTCGACAAATTGGGATTTGGAGTTGTCGATGAAATAAATCAAATATCGGACCAGGAGGAAATTCAAGTCATTAAAGATTTGGTTTCTGAGTTCGCGGAAGTGTTTTCGCCCGGGTTGGGAGAGTGTAAGAACTTTCAGGCTAAGATTCAGCTAAAGGAGGGCCATAGACCGCGTTTTTACAAAGCGAGACCGGTGCCGTGGGCGCTGAGGGACAAAGTGAAGGAAGAACTGACACGGCTGCAGGAAGAAGGTGTGATAACACCGGTAGCAGTAAGTCAGTGGGCCACACCTTTAGTTCTGGTTAAAAAAACTAATGGGAAGATCAGGTTGTGCGGGGATTTTAAAAGCACTGTGAATCAACAGGTGGAAGTTGAACAATACCCGATACCCAAACCAGAAGACCTTTTCTTCAAGCTGTCAGGTGGGCAACGGTTCTCCAAAATAGATCTCAGAGATGCTTATCTACAAATACCTCTGGACCCCGCGGCCAAAGAAGTGTTGGTAATTAACACACCGCTCGGTTTGTTTAGTTACAATAGGTTGCCTTTTGGGGTGAACTCAGCGGCAGCAATCTTCCAGCGCTGTCTGGAGCAAATCACCTCGACCCTGGATGGTTGCTGCAACTACCTGGATGACATCATCGTCACGGGCCGCAGTTTGGAAGAGCACAAGCAAAACCTGAGAAAGCTGTTCACGGTTTTGCGAGACAACGGTTTTAAGGTTAACCAGGAGAGATGTGAGTTCTTCAAAGAACGAGTGGTTTTTCTAGGGCACGTGTTAGACCGCACCGGGATAGCCCCAACCCAGCAGCACGTGCAAGCTATTATACAGATGCCCCCGCCAACAGATCTGAAGCAACTACAAGCGCTTTTAGGCAAAATGAATTACTATAACAAATTCATTAAGAGCTTCTCATCGATAGCTGCTCCTTTAAACCAACTTAGAAAAAAGGGGGTCAAATTCGTTTGGTCAGAGGAGTGCAGTAAAGCATTAGACAGGTTAAAGAAGGAGTTGCTGCGCGCAGTGAAACTGAACCACTTCATCCCAGGGAGGATTACAACAGTGGCGGCAGACGCCTCAGATTACGGTCTGGGGGCAGTACTATCCCAGAAGGATGAAAAAGGGGTCGAGAGACCTATCGCCTTCATATCAAAGACCCTCAACAAACACCAGAGAAATTACTCGCAGATCGAGAAAGAAGCATTGGCGATTATCTTTGCAGTGAGGAAGTTTAACGACTTCCTCTACGGTACCAAGTTTCATATCATCACCGACCACAAACCATTGGTTCAACTGTTTCACCCGGGGAAGAAAATCCCGGAATGTACGGCCAAGAAGCTGCAGCGATGGGCCTTGTTTTTATCAGACTACGACTACCAGGTGCATTATAGGAGCACGTCGCAGCACGCAAACGCGGACGCGTTGTCAAGACTACCCGCCGGCCCAGACCCAGAATTCGACACATCCGAAGAGGAGTGCTTCCAGTTGGACCTGGAAGATCTGGAAAGTCTAGCGGACTTCCCACTAGAAGCAAGAACTATAGCGAGGGAGACAGACAAAGACCCGGAGCTAAACCAGGTTCGGCGTTTTGTTAGGGAAGGTTGGCCACCAAGGATACTCAGAAGCAACGCCGGGTGGTTTAACAAAAAAGACAGGCTTTCGTGCAAAGCGGGGGTACTATTGTTAACGGGCGACGAGTTTACGAAGGTAGTCATACCTAGAAGTCTAAGGCAGACGGTACTTAAACTGTTACATCAGGGGCACTGGGGGATAGTACGCACTAAACAAATGGCGCGACGGCATTGTACGTGGGCAGGAATGAACGCTGACATCGAGCGAATGTTAAAAAAATGCGAGGCTTGCCAACTTAATCAAAGTGCCCCCCCAGAGACTTGACACCTTGGCCAGAACCAGCGGAGCCGTGGGAGAGAGTGCATATAGATTTCGCCGGCCCCTTTTGGGGGTCCATGTGGTTAGTGGTAGTGGATGCAAAGTCCAACTACCCTACGTGGTAGAAATGGGAAACACCACGTCGACGCAGACGATAGAGATGCTAGAGAGAATTTTTGTTACGGAAGGTTTACCTGCTGTCTTAGTTTCAGATAATGGTCCTCAGTTTACATCCCAGGAGTTCGCGAGATTTTGCGGGAGCAACGGCATTCAGCATATTTGTGCGCCTCCTTTTCATCCTCAGTCAAACGGAGAGGCGGAGAGATTCGTCAGAACTTTCAAAACAGCTATGGGGAAAGCACGCGCAGCGGGAACACCCAAGTCCCGAGCACTCCTACGGGTCCTGGCAACATACAGGGTCCTGCCAGGCTCAACGGGCAGAAGCCCAGCTGAAGTTCTCCACGGCAGGCAGCCCCGAACCCTGCTATCACTCCTGAGCCCTAACGACCCGCATAGAACAGGAGGTATTGGCTCAAAATTCAAGGTAGGTGACAAAGTCTATATTCAGTCCCTAAAAAAAGAGCCAGCGTGGGTGCCAGGGGTGGTACAGGAGGTTCGGGGTAGCAGGGTATATGCAGTGCGAACCCTGGAGAGGCTGGTCACACGCCACCAGGGGCAAGTTAGGCCTAGAACTAACGAGAGTGAAGTGGACACCCGGCCGTGGATCTCATCAGAGGAGTTTCGCAAGAAAGTAATGAAAGAAATGATTTACCCCCCACAGGAGCCCGCGGTCGTAGGAGCACCAGCAGCTGCAGCGGACACGCAGGCGGAAGCAGCCGCCAGCAGAAGCAGCGAGTCCGCCTGTTCGACCAGGTCAGAGCTCCGGCCCAGGAGGACTACCCGTTCGGTGCGGTTTGCGCCGTACACGACGCATTTGGGCGCGGAGGGTGCCATGGCCGAACAGGCACCTTTGAAGTCGCCGCCAGAGGACAGTTCCAACACCGCTCAAGAGAGAGCGCTGAGCGACGACGCGGCAGCTCCGTCACGCTTGGGCAAACATCGGCGCGGAAGAACTCACCCGTATCACCGGGTTGGCCGGCGGAACTTCGCCCCGAGCGGGCTATAAAAGAACCGCTCGGGCAAGCAGCGGACAGTCGATAAGCGAGCGCCAGCGAGAGTATAGTGAGTGATACAGTGATACAGTGATACGTCGAAGTGCATACGGATTTTGGACTGCCCCACGGTGAATTGGTGAACTGCGGGACGTACACGGACTATCTCCAGGAATTTTGTTTTGTCTTGGCTTTTGTTATTGGATTTGCTTTTTGGATTGTGGAATAAAATACGTTTTTAAGAAACCGTGTTATTCTTTGTTGTTTCTGGCCACATCAAAACTGGCGACGAGGAAAAGTAAAATGGAGGCCGGCGACCCAATAGTGCAGATGTTAGCACTCATGCAGCAGCAGATGCAGCTGCAACAGGAAGCGTTTGCGCAGCAGCAACGGCAACAAGCTGAGGCGCAGCGGCAGCAAGCAGAGGCGCATGCGCAGCAGCTGGCGATTCTATTGGAGGCAATCAATAGACTTCCCCCGCCCCAATTCCACTGTTTCCAGCCCGACTCGGAGGAGTGGTCGGAGTACTTGGAGAGGTTCGAACAGCATTTATTATGTCATCAGGTAGGAGACGCAAAAACAAAAAAAGCGTTTTTCCTGAGCTGCGTAGGAAGCAAAGTGACTAGTTTGTTAGGAAAACTACTCCCAGAAAAAGACTCAGCAGAGTGGAGTTGGGAAGAGATAAAAGCTCCGGCCCAGGAGGACTACCCGTTCGGTGCGGTTTGCGCCGTACACGACGCATTTGGGCGCGGAGGGTGCCATGGCCGAACAGGCACCTTTGAAGTCGCCGCCAGAGGACAGTTCCAACACCGCTCAAGAGAGAGCGCTGAGCGACGACGCGGCAGCTCCGTCACGCTTGGGCAAACATCGGCGCGGAAGAACTCACCCGTATCACCGGGTTGGCCGGCGGACCTTCGCCCCGAGCGGGCTATAAAAGAACCGCTCGGGCAAGCAGCGGACAGTCGATAAGCGAGCGCCAGCGAGAGTATAGTGAGTGATACAGTGATACAGTGATACGTCGAAGTGCATACGGATTTTGGACTGCCCCACGGTGAATTGGTGAACTGCGCGACGTACACGGACTATCTCCAGGAATTTTGTTTTGACTTGGCTTTTGTTATTGGATTTGCTTTTTCGATTGTGGAATAAAATACGTTTTTAAGAAACCGTGCTATTCTTTGTTGTTTCTGGTCACAACACTAACTATTCTGATTTGTTCCATTTTCTTGCCTGCTGCCGTCTCTCGCCTTCCAAAGTACATTGCTTTTTTTTTTCAATTTTTCAGTTTATTTTTATTCAGTTATTTTTCAGTTTTAAGTTATGTAAAACTGCGGAAAATCGATTTCAGGAAACGATTCGAATTCATCGAATTCATAATGGGTTGTTATGGTGCACAAAACGGGTTTCTAAGGTGTCAGAAGGGAAGTTAAGTTTATCTGTTTTTCTGCAAGACGATTCGGCTTTTCTTATACATATCGTAAGTCGTGTGTAAACCCAAACACTGCAAATGTAACCAAGTAACGACACCATAACAACGTATTAATGAACATTGTACCTACTACGATTGAGTATACAGCTTTGGACTAGGCTAACTATTCTGATTTGTTCCATCCTCTTGCCTGCTGCCGTCCCTGGCCTTCCAAAGTACATTGCTTTTATCCCCAATTTTTCAGTTTATTTTTATTCAGTTATTTTTCAGTTTTAAGTTATGTAAAGCTGCGGGAAATCGATTTCCAGAATCGATTCGAATTCATCGAATTCACAATGGGTTGTTATGGTGCACAAAACGGGTTTCTCAGGTGTCAGAAGTGAAGTTAAATTTATCTGTTTTTCTGCAAGACGATTCGGCTTTTCTTAAACATATTGTAAATCGTATGTAAACCCGCACACTGTACCTGTAACCAAGTAACGACACCATAACAACGTATTAATGAACATTGTATCTACTACGATGTAGTATACAGCTTTGTACTGGGCAAACTATTCTGATTTGTTCCATCTTCTTGCCTGCTGCCGTCTCTCGCCTTCCAAAGTACATTGCTTTTTTTTAAATTTTTCAGTTTATTTTTATTCAGTTATTTTTCAGTTTTAAGTTATGTAAAGCTGCGGAAAATCGATTTCCAGAATCGATTCGAATTCATCGAATTAATAATGGGTTGTTATGGTGCACAAAACGGGATTCTAAGGTGTCAGAAGTGAAGTTAAATTTATCTGTTTTTCTGCAAGACGATTCGGCTTTTCTTAAACATATTGTAAGTCGTATGTAAACCCAAACACTGTACCTGTAACCAAGGAACGACACCATAAAAACGTATTAATGAACATTGTATCTACTACGATTGAGTTTACAGCTTTGGACTGGGCTAACTATTCTGATTTGTTCCATCCTCTTGCCTGCTGCCGTCTCTCGCCTTCCAAAGTACATTGCTTTTTCCCCCCAATTTTTCAGTTTATTTTTATTCAGTTATTTTTCAGTTTTAAGTTATGTAAAGCTGCGGAAAATCGATTTCCAGAATCGATTTGAATTCATCGAATTCATAATGGGTTGTTATGGTGCACAAAACGGGTTTCTAAGGTGTCAGAAGTGAAGTTAAATTTATCTGTTTTTCTGCAAGACGATTCGGCTTTTCTTATACATATCGTAAGTCGTGTGTAAACCCAAACACTGCACCTGTAACCAAGTAACGACACCATAACAACGTATTAATGAACATTGTATCTACTACGATGAAGTATACAGCTTTGTACTGGGCAAACTATTCTGATTTGTTCCATCTTCTTGCCTGCTGCCGTCTCTCGCCTTCCAAAGTACATTGCTTTTTTTTAAATTTTTCAGTTTATTTTTATTCAGTTATTTTTCAGTTTTAAGTTATGTAAAGCTGCGTAAAATCGATATTCAGAATCGATTCGGATTCAACGAATTCATAATGGGTTGTTATGGTGCACAAAACGGGAATCTAAGGTGTCAGAAATGAAGTTAAATTTATCTGTTTTTCTGCAGGACCATTCGGCTTTTCTTTAACATATTGTATGTCGTATGTCAACCCAAACACTGTAGCTGTAACCAAGTAACGACACCATAACAACGTATTAATGAACATTGTACCTACTACGATGAAGTATACAGCTTTGGACTGGGCTAACTATTCTGATTTGTTCCATCTTCTTGCCTGATGCCGTCTCTCGCCTTCCAATGTACATTGCTTTTTTTCCCCAATTTTTCAGTTTATTTTTATTCAGTTATTTTTCAGTTTTAAGTTATGTAAAGCTGCGGAAAATCGATTTCCAGAATAGATTCGAATTCATCAAATTCATAATGGGTTGTTATGGTGCACAAAACGGGTTTCTAAGGTGTCAGAAGTGAAGTTAAATTTTTCTGCTTTTCTGCAAGACGATTCGGCTTTTCTTAAACATATTGTAAGTCGTATGTAAACCCAAACACTGTACCTGTAACCAAGTAACGACACCATAACAACGTATTAATGAACATTGTATCTACTACGATGAAGTATACAGCTTTGGACTGGGCTAACTATTCTGATTTGTTCCATCTTCTTGCCTGCTGCCGTCTCAAGCCTTCCAAAGAACATTGCTTTTTTTTCAATTTTTCAGTTTATTTTTATTCAGTTATTTTTCAGTTTTAAGTTATGTAAAGCTGCGGAAAATCGATTTCCAGAATCGATTAGAATTCATCGAATTCATAATGGGTTGTTATGGTGCATAAAACGGGAATCTAAGGTGTCAGAAGTGAAGTTAAATTTATCTGTTTTTTCTGCAAGACCATTCGTCTTTTCTTAAACATATTGTAAGACGTATGTAAACCCAAACACTGCACCTGTAACCAGTTAACGACACCATAACAACGTATTAATGAACATTGTACCTACTACGATGAAGTATACAGCTTTGGACTGGGCTAACTATACTGATTTGTTCCATCTTTTTCCTGCTACCGTCTCTCGCCTTCCAAAGTACATTGCTTTTTTTCCCCAATTTTTCAGTTTATTTTTATTCAGTTATTTTTCAGTTTTAAGTTATGTAAAGCTGTGGAAAATCGATTTCCAGAATCGATTCGAATTCATCGAATTCATAATGGGTTGTTATGGTGCACAAAACGGGTTTCTAAGGTGTCAGAAGTGAAGGTAAATTTATCTGTTTTTGTGCAAGACGATTCGGCTTTTCTTAAACATATTGTAAGTCGTATGTAAACCCAAACACTGTACCTGTAACCAAGTAACGACACCGTAACAACGTATTGATGAACATTGTACCTACTACGATTAAGTATACAGCTTTGGACTGGGCTAACTATTCTGATTTGTTCCATCTTCTTGCGTGCTGCCGCCTCTCGCCTTTCAAAGTACATTGCTTTTTTTCCCAATTTTTCAGTTTATTTTTATTCAGTTATTTTTCAGTTTTAAGTTATGTAAAGCTGCGGAAAATCGATTTCCAGAATAGATTCGAATTCATCGAATTCATAATGGGTTGTTATGGTGCACAAAACGGGAATCTAAGGTGTCAGAAGTGAAATTAAATTGATCTGTTTTTCTGCAAGACCATTCGGCTTTTCTTAATCATATTGCAAGTCGTATGTAAACCCAAACACTGTACCTGTAACCAAGTAACGACACCATAACAACGTATTAATGAACATTGTACTTACTACGATGAAGTATACAGCTTTGGACTGGGCTAACTATTCTGATTTGTTTCATCTTCTTGCCTGCTGCCGTTTCTCGCCTTCCAAAGTATATTGCTTTTATTCCCCAATTTTTCAGTTTATTTTTATTCAGTTATTTTTAAGTTTTATGTTATGTAAAGCTGCGGAAAATCGATTTCCAGAATCGATTCGAATTCATCGAATTTATAATGGGTTGTTTAGGGGCACAAAATGGGTTTCAAAGGTGTCAGAAGTGAAGTTAAATTTATCTGTTTTTCTGCAAGTTCATTGGGCTTTTTTTAAACATATTGTAAGTCGTATGTAAACCCAAACACTGTACCTGTAACTAAGTAACGACACCATAACAACGTATTAATGAACATTGTACCTACTACGATGAAGTATACAGCTTTGGACTAGGCTAACTATTCTGATATGTTCCATCCTCTTGCCTGCTGCCGTCTCTCGCCTTCCAAAGTACATTGCTTTTTTTTCCCAATTTTTCAGTTTATTTTTATTCAGTTATTTTTCAGTTTTAAGTTATGTAAAAATGCGTAAAATCGATTTCCAGAATAGATTCGTATTCATGGAATTCATAATGGGTTGTTATGGTGCACAAAAGGGGAATCTAGGGTGTCAGAAGTGAAGCTAAATTTATCTGTTTTTCTGCAAGACTATTAGGCTTTTCTTAAACATATTGTGAGTCGTATGTAAACCCAAACACTGTACCTGTAACCAAGTAACGACATCATAACAACGTATTAATGAACATTGTACCTACTACGATGAAGTATACAGCTTTGGACTGGGCTAACTATTCCGATTTTTTTCCATCTTCTTCCCTGCTGCCGTCTCTCGCCTTCCAAAGTATATTGCTTTTATTCCCCAATTTTTCAGTTTATTTTTATTCAGTTATTTTTAAGTTTTATGTTATGTAAAGCTGCGGAAAATCGATTTCCAGAATCGATTCGAATTCATCGAATTTATAATGGGTTGTTATGGTGCACAAAATGGGTTTCAAAGGTGTCAGAAGTAAAGTTAAATTTATCTGTTTTTCTGCAAGTTCATTGTGCTTTTTTTAAACATATTGTAAATCGTATGTAAACCCAAACTCTGTACCTGTAACCAAGTAACGACACCATAACAACGTATTAATGAACATTGTACCTACTACGATGAAGTATACAGCTTTGGACTGGGTTAACTATTCTGATTTGTTCCATTTTCTTGCCTGCTGCCGTCTCTCGCCTTCCAAAGTACATTGCTTTTTTTTCAATTTTTCAGTTTATTTTTATTCAGTTATTTTTCAGTTTTAAGTTATGTAAAGCTGCGGAAAATCGATTTCCAGAATCGATTCGAATTCATCGAATTCATAATGGGTTGGTATGGTGCACAAAACAGGAATCTAAGGTGTCAGAAGTGAAGTTGAATTTATCTGTTTTTCTGCAAGACCATTCGGCTTTTCTTAAACATATTGAAAGTCGTATGTAAACCCAAACACTGTACCTGTAACCAAGTAACGACACCATAACAACGTATTAATGAACATTGTACCTACTACGATGAAGTATAAAGCTTTGGACTGGGCTAACTATTATGATTTGATCCATCTTCTTGCCTGGTGCCGTCTCTCGCCTTCCAAAGTACATTACTTTTTTTTAAATTTTTCAGTTTTTTTATTCTGTTATTTTTCAGTTTTAAGTTATGTAATGCTGCGGAAAATCGATTTCCAGAATCGATTCGAATTCATCGAATTAATAATGGGTTGTTATGGTGCACAAAACAGGATTCTAAGGTGTCAGAAGTGAAGTTAAAATTATCTGTTTTTCTGCAAGACGATTCGGCTTTTTTTGAACATATTGTAAGTTGTATGTAAACCCAAACACTGTACCTGTAACCAAGTAACGACACCATAAAAACGTATTAATGAACATTGTACCTACTACGATTGAGTATACAGCTTTGGACTAGGCTAACTATTCTGATTTGTTCCATCTTCTTGCCTGCTGCCGTCTCTCGCCTTCCAAAGTACATTGCGTTTATTCCCAATGTTTCAGTTTATTTTTATTCAGGTATTTTTCAGTTTTAAGTTATGTAAAGCTGCGTAAAATAGATTTCCAGAATCGATTCGAATTCAACGAATTCATTATAGGTTGTTATGGTGCACAAAACGGGAATCTAAGTTGTCAGAAATGAAGTTAAATTTATCTGTTTTTCTGCAGGATCATTCGGCTTTTCTTAAACATATTGTAAGTCGTATGTAAACCCAAACACTGTACCCGTAACCAAGTAACGACACCATAACAACGTATTAATGAACATTGTACCTACTACGATGAAGTATACAGCTTTGGACTATGCTAACTATTCTGATTTGTTCCATTTTCTTGCCTGCTGCCGTCTCTCGCCTTCCAAAGTACATTGTTTTTTTTTCAATTTTTCAGTTTATTTTTATTCAGTTATTTTTCCGTTTTAAGTTATATAAAGCTGCGGAAAATCGATTTCCAGAATCGATTCGAATTCATCGAATTCATAATGGGTTGTTATGGTGCACAAAACGGGTTTCTAAGGTGTCAGAAGAGAAGATAAATTTATCTGTTTTTATGCAAGACGATTCGGCTTTTCTTATACATATCGTAAGTCGTGTGTAAACCCAAACACTGTACCTGTAACCAAGTAACGACACCATAACAACGTATTAATGAACATTGTATCTACTAGGATGAAGTGTACAGCTTTGGACTGGGCTAACTATTCTGATTTGTTCCATCTTCTTGCCTACTGCCGTCTCTCGCCTTCCAAAGTACATTGCTTTTTTTCCCAATTTTTCAGTTTATTTTTATTCAGTTATTTTTCAGTTTTAAGTTATGTAAAGCTGCGGGAAATCGAATTCCAGAATCGATTCGAAATCATCGAAATCATAATGGGTTGTTATGGTGCTTAAAACGGGTTTCTAAGGTGTCAGAAGTGAAGTTAAATTTATCTGTTTTTCTGCATGACGATTCGGCTTTTCCTATACATATTATAAGTCGTGTGTAAACCCAAGCACTGTACCTGTAACCAAGTAACGACACCATAACAACGTATTAATGTACATTGTACCAACTACGATTGAGTATACAGCTTTGGACTGGGCTAACTATTCTGATTTGTTCCATCCTCTTGCCAGCTGCCGTCTCACGCCTTCCAAAGTACATTGCTTTTTTTCCCCAATTTTTCAGTTTATTTTTATTCAGTTATTTTTCAGTTTTAAGTTATGTAAAGCTGCGGAAAATCGATTTCCAGAATCGATTCGAATTCATCGAATTCATGATGGGTTGTTATGGTGCACAAAACGGGTTTCTAAGTGTGGCGTCTTTGCCGGGGCAAATAATTACAGACGTGAACGGCTTGTAAATATTTAGTATTTATTAGAATAAAGATATTCCGACACCATAACACTATATACAATATTTACAATTGAAGTTAACCGTTACAAGAAGGAACTTTCCCTGGTTACCACCACCTCTGGCCCGATAATTAATTACCCTCCCCGGTGTGATGCACCAGTACCTTACGCGAGCATACATGCGAGTATGCCGCACCTGCTGTCACGACGTAGCACGCCGGCTTCGATTCCCCGCCTCGGTAGCCTATGCATTACAATGCAACGCCGCGCACAACCCTCACGACGCCCTACCGACGCGCTCACCTCTGAAGAATCATAAGAATAGAAGACTGCTTTCAAATCTGTTTCTGCCTATATACCCTCCGGCAAGTTTGACGGAAGCGCGTCACCCGCAGTGTCTGCCAGCGCTCCTCCGCCGGATTTGGGGTTTCCAAACCTGCCTCCACGACCCGCATTCCTATGTGCAGCCCCGCGTCACTTCCGCCAGGGCTGTCCACATGGCTATTATAGTGCGTTTGTACTGGCGACAGATATGACGCCACAAACTCCTCTATACCCCCCACGGGAATTTTCGTCGCAGTTGCAATCAACACAGAAGGAAAATTCCACAAGTGTGAAAGTCCTAGGCCGATCGGCTCACATTATATACAACTGCGCCTGACTTGGCTAATTACACAGATAAAGAAAACAAACAGAGAAGGCCCTACTAACCTACCCCATTGACCTATTTTTACTCTACATTGTACTTGTACTTGAAATATTAAAGATCTTGCCGTACGGTCGGTCCCTCTTATGCATTGTTAAGAATTTTCAGCCTGGTGTGGTAACCTCTAATAACCATAGTATGTTCCTTTTCCTTTTACAACCAAATTCTTGAATTAAATTAATTTTGTACAATACACCCACTACCAAAATGACACATACAATATCACCAATATAGCCACAAACATTACATCAATAAACATTCAAAATCATATACAGTTCTATACACACAACTGACACCCTGAATGACAAAACCTTATACATTGATAAATGCACAAAAACAACAATAACTAACTTTTACCCTGTTTTACATTTAAAACCACATACAGTGATACACTTAAAATGAAACAAATAAACAATTTTTACATTTCTCTCTTGAAGGATTGTACAAGGTTTTCTTCTTGCCAGATGAATATAAATGAATACAAAAGTTCATGATATTTGCTGGAAACTATTCTTCCGAAGGCTTCTTGGGAAAAGTTTACTCAATCTTGACACAACACAACAAACATCACATTCACCTATACATCATTCTTCTTGCACTATTTGTTTTGCACTGTGTTCCAGTGTTTTCGGCGCACACGTATCGGCATTGCCGGGTGCAGTGTGCCCCTCTGCAACTTCGGACACTGTCTGGCGCTCATTTTCAAACACCCTACTGAGAATGTCAGCATTTACGTTTAATATCCCTTTCCTATGGCTTATGATAATGTTGTAATGCTGAATCGCCAAAGACCACCTAAGCAATCTAGGATTATTCCCAGCATTCTGTTGTAACCAGACTAACGGGTTATGATCCGTTTCTATCTTTAGCAAAACATTACCGTCTAAATAGTAACGCAACTTCCCTAAACCCCAAATTAAAGCAGCACACTCTTTCTCCGTGGTGCTCCATTTTAATTCCCCGTCTGAGAATATTTTACTGAGAAAAAGAATCGGATTTTCATTTCCTTCCTGATCTAACTGTGATAACACAATGGCTGCTCCCCTAAGTGCCGCATCACATTGCAGTAAAAATGGCTTACTAAAATCAGGTGCATGTGTGACTGCCCCCTGACACAGTGCGTCGCGAAGCTGTATAAACGAGTTTTCGCACTCTTCCGACCACCGGATTTTGCCTTGCCTATGTGTTCCCCTCAATAGATCAGTGAGCGCCGCTGATTTCTCCGAGAAATTTCTGATGAACCGTTTATAATATGATATCAGACCTATAAATTTACGGATTTCCTTTTTTGTCGTAGGCCGTGGATATTCTTTTATTACTTGAACTTTGGCTTCATTTGGTCTCATCAGACCACTACCAATCTCGTATCCTAAGAACGTAACCGATTTCCTAGCGAACTTACATTTCGCCGGTTGCACGCGTAAATTGGCCTCACGTAACTTTTGGAATACGATTCTGAGATGTTTGCAGTGATCATCCCAGTTGTCGCTAAAGATTGCAATGTCGTCCATATATGGGACGGCGAACTCCGCGCAATCTTTCAGTAATGCCTCCATAAGCTTACTGCAAACATATGGTGCATTTTTGATGCCAAAAGGCATCCTGAGGGGTTTATAAGACCCGAATTTCGTCGTAAAGGTGGCATACCGTTGAGCGCGCTCGCTCATTTGGATCTGCCAAAATCCTTTACATAAGTCAGTTGTGGTTATGATTTTGGCCCTCGCAACTGTTTCAATTCGCTCGGCTAAACTCGGAAGCGGAAAATATTCCGTACGAATAACCTGATTTAACTTGCGGTAGTCAATACATGGCCTGGGTTTTTTTCCGGGTGCTTCCACCAAAATCATGGGGGATGTGAAATCAGAATCTGAAGGCTCGATGATACCATCCCTTAGCATTTTCGTGATTTCATCCTGGAGGATTTTTGTTTGGCGATGTGACGTGCGATACGGAGCGCTCCTCACCCTTGCATTTTTGTCCAGCAACTCGATGTCCATCTGAACGTTTTTAGTGAGCCCTGGCCTATCAGAAAAGATGTCCCTAAACTCAATTACAAGTTCTCTCAGCCTTTCACTTCCTTCCGGCTCCATTTCTGTGCCTGCGAGCATTGCCTCTACATCAAATTCCTCCGGTTCTAATTTTAAGGCGTATTTCTCTATTCCGTCCTCTATAATTTCACCTATTTGTTCTGGTTCCTTAAATAATAATGAATTCTTATCAAAATATGTTTCTCTTTCCGATTCTGCTCTTACATCCTTATACTTTTCAACCAAAGTATTTACACTCTCATCTCCCTTCTGTGCCGCGCTGAATTGTTCCGTATTTTCTATCAACATTTCAGCGATTGGCACTGCCAATTCTAATTCTTCTCCGTCTGCTAACAGACAGATTTCCGGGAATTCCTCCGACGGCTCATGCTCGTCTTCGCCCGGCTTTTCTGTCAGGTCGCCTTCCGCCTCCGGCAATTTTACCTGCGAATTCCCCGAATCCTCTGCTTTTGTTCTGCCTTCCGCCGCAGCCTTACTTCGCTTCGTAACCATGTTCACAGTTTGTTCTTCTACTAAGCCCTGTTTAATATCCTGCAGAAGTTGATACGTTCTGTTACTTAATAGATAATAACTAAGTTGATTTTCCTTCGGCACTATAGCGGCCCTAGTGATTACACTACCTAATTCTGAATTTAGGCGAATTTCCGCCACCGGCAAATTAATGGCAGTCGAATGAAGCGGCTGTTTGATCCAGACCGATTCGCCCGTATAATCACGATCTGTGACTAAATTTGCGGATACAAGATCAAATGACGCGCCCGTGTCTCTCAAGATCTCAGTCGGCTGCTCATTCACGGTCCCTGTCACAATGTGCTGCCTCAAGAATTCCTTTGCCTCGGGTTCACACACGTGATTTACTTGATTGCCCTGTTTCCGCGGACAGTTCTTTATCAAGTGCGTTGTCGACTGACATTCATAACACTTGCGGACATAAGGTGCCTCAAATTCTTTCTTCGCGCTATGTTTCTCTAACCCTGCCGGCTTGGGGGCCACGTGAGGAGCAACAGGTGCCCTGTTGTTTCCGTGTTCTTTCCGGAATGTTCTTTCCGGCCGGAAAGATGGTAACTGTGGCTTCTTCCACCCTTGCCGCGCATTCTCGTACGCATCTAATCTTTTCGCGAACTCAAGCGGATTCGAAAATTCGGCCCATTTATCCACAAAGTGTTCCCGCATATCCCCTGGAACTTTATGCTTCATTTGATCGGCCACGATCAAATTCAATAAACCCTCGAATGTGTTTATTTTAAGTCCCGCTACCCACTCTCTGGCATAGTTTAACAATTCCCTCGCGAATATGCTCCAAGTCGCTCCGTTTTTGCTATGTTTCCTAAACAACTGCCGGAATTTCTCGGCATCAAACCGGTACAATTCTAATAATTTCAATTTCATCTCCGCATAATCTAACGCTTCTTCTTGTTCATCTAAAGTAAGCCATGTGTTAACATTATGCGGAAGTAATCCGATTAAATTAACAACCCAATCTTCTTCGCAGATTTTCAATTGCCTGCACTGGCTTTCAAACGCGCTCAGATAAGATGTGATGTCGTCCTGCTCTCCTTTAAATCTACCAATTATTTGGCCTATTCTAATATATTCTCTCGCGTGTTCCGAGCGCGCTTCCGAACGAATCTCAGAATATGTTTCGCCCGTCCGGGCATTTTGCACTCTCGCAAGTTCTAACTGATATTCCCTTTCTTGTAATATTCTCCTATCCTCCCTATCTCTTTCTTGTAATATTCTCCTATCCTCCCTATCTCTTTCCTCTGCCACCATTCTATCCCTCCTATCTCTTTCGTACTGTTGCCCCAATTCCTCCGTTAATTCAACGGAATAATCCTCATGCTCTACTATTAATTTCTTTAAAGTCGGATTTGTTTCCGATCCATCTAATTCTATTCCTAAATCCCTGGCGATTCGGATCATTCCCTCCTTTCGAAATCTCAGTAAATGCGCCATTGCTTTCAAACAGTGCCCTACGCGTTGCAAAAGAACACACTTACCCTCAGCTTCCACAGCTTGCACGTGGCTGCTTCCTGCTGCTTATGCGTGCACGTTCGGCGCTGACGGATGTCGTGATGAGATGGATGGATTGGCTGCAACTCGTCCTTCCTTCCCGTCCTTCTGCTTGAAGTTTCGCCCCGCCGGTGTACTCGCACGTTTTCGTTCGCGTTTTACTTTATTTCGCGCACTATGAATATTTTTACGTCGAAACTGTTCCCTGGCTCAGCCTTGCTCGCTAGCCCACTATTTAATCTTTCTCCGGCGGATACCTGCGGCCAAATTTACTTTCACTTCCGCGTGCCCGATCCGCTGTTCTGGATGACTGTCCCGCTGGTACTAAGCGCCCTACCTGCTGGGTGTTTTGTTCGTTTCTATAGCTGTTGCTACACTACCGACCGAACCTTGAACGTGAACCGCAGAATTCTATTCCTCCTACGCTCACTAATTACCCATGGACGGATGAAGTCCCTTACTGGCGTAATTATTCTACCTGCCGTTCCTGGCGTGCTTCCGTGTGATGCTGCCTACCACAGACAAACACCGCACATACACAACTGCGTGGTCGTTTACTAACCATAAACTGCTTGCTTGAACCGCTTCATACACTACACTTGCGTGGTAGTTCCTGAACCGCTGCCTACACTATACTACGTGGTAGTTCTTGAACTGCTGCCACCATTCTACACCTAAGTGGTAGTTCGTGATCTGCTGCATACACTACACGTGCGTGGTAGTTCCTAAACCGCTGCTTACACTACACGTACGTGGTAGTTCGTTTACCGCTGGCACCATTCTACGTGCGTGGTAGTTCGTTAACCGCTGCCACCATTCTATGTGCGTGGTAGTTCGTTTACCGCTGCCACCATTCTATTCCTCCTACGTCTGTGGCGTCTTTGCCGGGGCAAATAATTACAGACGTGAACGGCTTGTAAATATTTAGTATTTATTAGAATAAAGATATTCCGACACCATATCACTATAAACAATATTTACAATTGAAGTTAACCGTTACAAGAAGGAACTTTCCCTGGTTACCACCACCGCTGGCCCGATAATTAATTACCCTCCCCGGTGTGATGCACCAGTACCTTACGCGAGCATACATGCGAGTATGCCGCACCTGCTGTCACGACGTAGCACGCCGGCTTCGATTCCCCGCCTCGGTAGCCTATGCATTACAATGCAACGCCGCGCACAACCCTCACGACGCCCTACCGACGCGCTCACCTCTGAAGACACATAAGAATAAAAGACTGCTTTCAAATCGGTTTCTGCTTATATACCCTCCGGCAAGTTTGACGGAAGCGCGTCACCCGCAGTGTCTGCCAGCGCTCCTCCGCCGGATTTGGGGTTTCCAAACCTGCCTCCACGACCCGCATTCCTATGTGCAGCCCCGCGTCACTTCCGCCAGGGCTGTCCACATGGCTACAATAGTGCGTTTGTACTGGCGACAGATATGACGCCACATAAGGTGTCAGAAGTGAAGTTAAATTTTTCTGCTTTTTTGCAAGACGATTCGGCTTTTCTTAAACATATTGTGAGTCGTATGTAAACCCAAACACTGTACCTGTAACCAAGTAACGACACCATAACAACGTATTAATGAACATTGTATCTACACGATGAAGTATACAGCTTTGGACTGGGCTAACTATTCTGATTTGTTCCATCTTCTTGCCTGCTGCCGTCTCTCGCCTTCGAAAGTACATTGCTTTTTTTTCAATTTTTTAGTTTATTTTTATTCAGTTATTTTTCAGATTTAAGTTATGTAAAGCTGCGGAAAATCGATTTCCAGAATCGATTCGAATTCATCGAATTCATAATGGGTTGTTATGGTGCACAAAACAGGAATCTAATGTGTCAGAAGTGGAGTTAAATTTATCTGTTTTTCTGCAAGACCATTCGGCTTTTCTTAAACATATTGTAAGTCGTATGTAAACCCAAACACTGTACCTGTAACCAAGTAACGACACCATAACAACGTATTAATGAACATTGTACCTACTACGATGAAGTATACAGCTTTGGACTGGGCTAACTATTCTGATTTGTTCCATCCTCTTGCCTGCTGCCGTCTCTCGCCTTCCAAAGTACATTGCTTTTTTTCCCAATATTTCAGTTTATTTTTATTCAGTTATTTTTCAGTTTTAAGTTATGTAAAGCTGCGAAAATCGATTTCCAGAATCGATTCGAAATCATCGAATTCATAATGGGTTGTTATGGTGCACAAAACGGGAATCTAAGGTGTCAGAAGTGATGTTAAATTTATCTGTTTTTCTGCAAGATGATTCGGCTTTTCTTATACATATCGGAAGTCGTGTGTAAACCCAAACACTGTACCTGTAACCAAGTAACGACACTTTAACAACGTATTAATGAACATTGTACCTACTACGATTGAGTATACAGCTTTGGACTAGGCTAACTATTCTGATTTGTACCATCTTCTTGCCTGCTGCCGTCTCTCGCCTTCCAAAGTACATTGCTTTTTTTCCCAATTTTTCAGTTTCTTTTTATTCAGTTATTTTTCAGTTTTAAGTTATGTAAAGCTGCGGAAAATCGATTTCCAGAATCGATTCGAATTCATGGAATTCATAATGGGTTGTTATGGTGCACAAAACGGGAATCTAAGGTGTCAGAAGTGAAGTTAAATTTATCTGTTTTTCTGCAACACCATTCGGCTCTTTTTAAACATATTGTAAGTCGTATGTAAACCCAAACACTCTACCTATAACCAAGTACGACACCATAACAACGTATTAATGAACATTGTACTTACTACGATGAAGTATACAGCTTTGGACTGGGCTAACTATTCTGATTTGTTCCATCTTCTTGCCTGCTGCCGTTTCTCGCCTTTCAAAGTACATTGCTTTATTTCCCCAATTTTTCAGTTTATTTTTATTCAGTTATTTTTCAGTGTTGAGTTATGTAAAGCTGCGAAAATCGATTTCCAGAATCGAATTGAATTCATCGAATTCATAACGGGTTGTTATGGTGCACAAAACGGGAATCTAAGGTGTCAGAAGTGAAGTTAAATTTATCTGTTTTTCTGCAAGACGATTCGGCTTTTCTCATACATATCGTAAGTCGTGTGTAAACCCAAACACTGCACCTGTAACCAAGTAACGACACCATAACAACGTATTAATGAACATTGTACCTACTACGATTGAGTATACAGCATTGGACTAGGCTAACTATTCTGATTTGTTCCATCTTCTTGCCTGCTGCCGACTTTCGCCTTCCAAAGTACATTGCTTTTTTTCCCAATATTTCAGTTTATTTTTATTCAGTTATTTTTCAGTTTTAATTTATGTAAAGCTGCGTAAAATCGATTTCCAGAATCGATTCGAAATCATCGAATTCATAATGGGTTGTTATGGAGCACAAATGGGAATCTAAGGTGTCAGAAGTAAAGTTAAATTTATCTGTTTTTCTACATGACGATTCGGCTTTTCTTATACATATCATAAGTCGTGTGTAAACCCAAACACTGTACCTGTAACCAAGTAACGACACCATAACAACGTATTAATGAACATTGTACCTACTACGATTGAGTATACAGCTTTGGACTGGGCTAACTATTCTGATTTGTTCCATCCTCTTGCCAGCTGCTGTCTCACGCCTTCCAAAGTACATTGTTTTTTTTCCCTAATTTTTTAGTTTATTTTTATTCAGTTATTTTTCAGTTTTAAGTTATGTAAAGCTGCGGAAAATCGATTTCCAGAATCGATTCGAATACATCGAATTCATGATGGGTTGTTATGGTGCACAAAACGGGTTTCTAAAGTGTCAGAAGTGAAGTTAAATTTTTCTGCTTTTTTGCAAGACGATTCGGCTTTTCTTAAACATATTGTGAGTCGTATGTAAACCCAAACACTGTACCTGTAACCAAGTAACGACACCATAACAACGTATTAATGAACATTGTATCTACACGATGAAGTATACAGCTTTGGACTGGGCTAACTCTTCTGATTTGTTCCATCTTCCTGCCTGCTGCCGGCTCTCGCCTTCGAAAGTACATTGCTTTTTTTCAATTTTTTAGTTTATTTTTATTCAGTTATTTTTCAGTTTGAAGTTATGTAAAGCTGCAAGAAATCGATTTCCAGAATCGATTCGAATTCATCGAATTCATAATGTGTTGTTATGGTGCACAAAACGGGAATCCAAGGTGTCAGAAGTGAAGTTAAATTTATCTGTTTTTCTGCAAAAACATTTGGCTTTTCTTAAACATATTGTAAGACGTATGTAAACCCAAACACTGTACCTGTAAACAAGTAACGACACCATAACAACGTATTAATGAACATTGTACCTACTACGATGAAGTATACAGTTTTGGACTGGGCTAACAATTCTGATTTGTTCCATCTTCTTGCCTAATGCCGTCTCTCGCCTTCCAAAGTACATTGCTTTTTTCCCCCAATTTTTCAGTTTATTTTATTCAGTTATTTTTCAGTTTTAAGTTATGTAAAGCTCTGGAAAATCGATTTCCAGAATCGATTCGAATTCATCGAATTCATAATTGGTTGTTATGGTGCACAAAACGGGTCTCTAAGGTGTCAGAAGTGAAGATAAATTTATCTGTTTTTGTGCAAGATGACTCGGCTTTTCTTAAACATATTGTAAGTCGTATGTAAACCCAAACACTGTACCTGTAACCAAGTAACGACACCATAACAACGTATTAATGAACATTGTACCTACTACGATTGAGCATACAGCTTTGGACTGGGCTAACTATTCTGATTTGTTCCATCTTCTTGCCTGCTGCCGTCTCTCGCCTTCCAAAGTACATTCCTTTTTTTCCCCCAATTTTTCAGTTTATATTTATTCAGTTATTTTTCAGTTTTAAGTTATGTAAAGCTGCGGGAAATCGATTTCCAGAATCGATTCGAATTCATCGAAATCATAATGGGTTGTTATGGTGCTTAAAACGGGTTTCTAAGGTGTCAGAATTGAAGTTAAATTTATCTGTTTTTCTGCAAGACGATTCGGCTTTTCTTATACATATCATAAGTCGTGTGTAAACTCAAACACTGTACCTGTTACCAAGTAACGACACCATAACAACGTAATTATGAACATTGTACCTACTACGTTGAAGTATACAGCTTTGGACTGGGCTAACTATTCTGATTTGTTCCATCTTCTTCCCTGCTGCCGTCTCTCGCCTTCCAAAGTATATTGCTTTTATTCCCCAATATATCAGTTTATTTTTATTCAGTTATTTTTAAGTTTTATGTTATGTAAAGCTGCGGAAAATCGATTTCCAGAATCGATTCGAATTCATGGAATTCATAATGGGTTGTTATGGTGCACAAAACGGGAATCTAAGGTGTCAGAAGTGAAGTTAAATTTATCTGTTTTTCTGCAAGACCATTCGGCTCTTTTTAAACATATTGTAAGTCGTATGTAAACCCAAACACTCTACCTGTAACCAAGTACGACACCATAACAACGTATTAATGAACATTGTACCTACTACGATGAAGTATACAGCTTTGGACTGGGCTAACTATTCTGATTTGTTCCATCTTCTTGCCTGCTGCCGTTTCTCGCCTTTCAAAGTACATTGCTTTATTTCCCCAATTTTTCAGTTTATTTTTATTCAGTTATTTTTCAGTGTTGAGTTATGTAAAGCTGCGAAAATCGATTTCCAGAATCGAATTGAATTCATCGAATTCATAACGGGTTGTTATGGTGCAAAAAACGGGAATCTAAGGTGTCAGAAGTGAAGTTAAATTTATCTGTTTTTCTGCAAGACGATTCGGCTTTTCTCATACATATCGTAAGTCGTGTGTAAACCCAAACACTGCACCTGTAACCAAGTAACGACACCATAACAACGTATTAATGAACATTGTACCTACTACGATTGAGTATACAGCATTGGACTAGGCTAACTATTCTGATTTGTTCCATCTTCTTGCCTGCTGCCGACTTTCGCCTTCCAAAGTACATTGCTTTTTTTCCCAATATTTCAGTTTATTTTTATTCAGTTATTTTTCAGTTTTAATTTATGTAAAGCTGCGTAAAATCGATTTCCAGAATCGATTCGAAATCATCGAATTCATAATGGGTTGTTATGGTGCACAAATGGGAATCTAAGGTGACAGAAGTGAAGTTAAATTTATCTGTTTTTTTGCAAGACCATTCGGCTTTTCTTAAACATATTGTAAGTCGTATGTAAACCCTAACACTGTACCTGTAACCAAGTAACGACACATTAACAACGTATTAATGAACATTGTACCTACTACGATGAAGTATAATGCTTTGGACTGGGCTAACTATTTTGATTTGTTCCATCTTCTTCCCTGCTGCCGTCTCTCGCCTTCCAAAGTATATTGCTTTTATTCCCCATTATATCAGTTTATTTTTATTCAGTTATTTTTAAGTTTTATGTTATGTAAAGCTGCGGAAAATCGATTTCCAGAATCGATTCAAATTCATCGAAATCATAATGGGTTGTTATGGTGCACAAAACAGGAATCTAATGTGTCAGAAGTGGAGTTAAATTTATCTGTTTTTCTGCAAGACCATTCGGCTTTTCTTAAACATATTGTAAGTCGTATGTAAACCCAAACACTGTACCTGTAACCAAGTAACGACACCATAACAACGTATTAATGAACATTGTACCTACTACGATGAAGTATACAGCTTTGGACTGGGCTAACTATTCTGATTTGTTCCATCCTCTTGCCTGCTGCCGTCTCTCGCCTTCCAATGTACATTGCATTTTTCCCCCAATTTTTCAGTTTAATTTTATTCAGTTATTTTTCAGTTTTAAGTTATGTAAAGCTGCGGAAAATCGATTTCCATAATCGATTTGAATTCATCGAATTCATAATGGGTTGTTATGGTGCACAAAACAGGTTTCTAAGGTGTCAGAAGTGAAGTTAAATTTATCTGTTTTTCTGCAAGACGATTCGGCTTTTCTTGAACATATTGTAAGTCGTATGTAAACCCAAACACTGTACCTGTAACCAAGTAACGGCACCATAACAACGTATTAATGAACATTGTACCTACTACGATGAAGTATACAGCTTTGGACTGGGCTAACTATTCTGATTTGTTCCATTTTCTTGCCTGCTGCCGTCTCTCGCCTTCCAAAGTACATTGCTTTTTTTCCAATTTTTCAGTTTATTTTTATTCAGTTATTTTTCAGTTTTAAGTTATGTAGAGCTGCGGAAAATCGATTTCCAGAATCGATTCGAATTCATCGAATTCATAATGGGTTGTTATGGTGCACAAAACGGGTTTCTAAGCTGTCAGAAGTGAAGTTAAATTTATCTGTTTTTCTGCAAGACGATTCGGCTTTTCTTATACATATCGTAAGTCGTGTGTAAACCCAAACACTTCACCTGTAACCAAGTAACGACACCATAACAACGTATTAATGAACATTGTACCTACTACGATTGAGTATACAGCTTTGGACTAGGCTAACTATTCTGATTTGTTCCATCCTCTTGCCTGCTGCCGTCCTTCGCCTTCCAAAGTACATTGCTTTTTTCCCCAATGTTTCAATTTATTTTTATTCAGTTATTTTTCAGTTTTAAGTTATGTAAAGCTGCGGAAAATCGATTTTCAGAATCGATTCGAATTCATCGAATTCATAATGGGTTGTTATAGTGCACAAAGCAGGAATCTAATGTGTCAGAAGTGAAGTTCAATTTATCTGTTTTTCTGCAAGACCATTCGGCTTTTCTTAAACATATTGTAAGTCGCATGTAAACCCAAACACTGTACCTGTAACCAAGTAACGACACCATAACAACGTATTAATGAACATTGTACCTACTACGATGAAGTATACAGCTTTGGACTGGGCTAACTATTCTGATTTGTTCCATCTTATTGCCTGCTGCCGTCTCTCGCCTTCCAAAGTACATTGCTTGTTTTTCCCAATTTTGTAGTTTATTTTTATTCAATTAATTTTTCAGTTTTAAGTTATGTAAAGCTGCGGGAAATCGAATTCCAGAATCGATTCGAATTCATCGAATTCATAATGGGTTGTTATGGTGCACAAAACGTATTTTCTCAGGTGTCAGAAGTGAAGTTAAATTTATCTGTTTTTCTGCAAGACGATTCGGCTTTTCTTAAACATATTGTAAGTCGTATGTAAACCCACACACTGTACCTGTAACCAAGTAACGACACCATAACAACGTATTAATGAACATTGTATCTACTACGATGAAGTATACAGCTTTGGACTGGGCTAAATATTCTGATTTGTTCCATTTTTTTGCCTGCTGCCGCCTCTCGCCTTCCAAAGTACATTGCTTTTTTTAAAATTATTCAGTTTATTTTTATTTAGTTATTTTTCAGTTTTAAGTTATGTAAAGCTGCGTAAAATCGATTTCCAGAATCGATTCGAATTCATCGAATTAATAATGGGTTGTTATGGTGCACAAAACGGGATTCTATTGTGTCAGAAGTAAAGTTAAATTTATCTGTTTTTCTGCAAGACCATTCGGCTTTTCTTAAACATATTGTAAGTCGCATGAAAAACCAAACACTGTACCTGTAACCAAGTAACGACACCATAACAACGTATTAATGAACATTGTACCTACTACGATGAAGTATACAGCTTTGGACTGGGCTAACTACTCTGATTTGTTCCATCTTCTTTCCTGCTGCCGTCTCTCGCCTTCCAAAGTACATTGCTTGTTTTTCCCAATTTTGCAGTTTATTTTTATTCACTTATTTTTCAGTTTTAAGTTATGTAAAGCTGCGGGAAATCGAATTCCAGAATCGATTCGAATTCATCGAATTCATAATGGGTTGTTATGGTGCACAAAACGTGTTTTCTCAGGTGTCAGAAGTGAAGTTAAATTTATCTGTTTTTCTGCAAGACGATTCGGCTTTTCTTAAACATATTGTAAGTCGTATGTAAACCCACACACTGTACCTGTAACCAAGTAACGACACCATAACAACGTATTAATGAACATTGTATCTACTACGATGAAGTATACAGCTCTGGACTGGGCTAAATATTCTGATTTGTTCCATTTTCTTGCCAGCTGCCGCCTCTCGCCTTCCAAAGTACATTGCTTTTTTTAAAATTTTTCAGTTTATTTTTATTTAGATATTTTTCAGTTTTAAGTTATGTAAAGCTGCGTAAAATCGATTTCCAGAATCGATTCGAATTCATCGAATTAATAATGGGTTGTTATGGTGCACAAAACGGGATTCTAATGTGTCAGAAGTAAAGTTAAATTTATCTGTTTTTCTGCAAGACGATTCGGCTTTTCTCATACATATCGTAAGTCGTGTGTAAACCCAAACACTGCACCTGTAACCAAGTAACGACACCATAACAACGTATTAATGAACATTGTACCTACTACGATTGAGTATACAGCATTGGACTAGGCTAACTATTCTGATTTGTTCCATCTTCTTGCCTGCTGCCGACTTTCGCCTTCCAAAGTACATTGCTTTTTTTCCCAATATTTCAGTTTATTTTTATTCAGTTATTTTTCAGTTTTAATTTATGTAAAGCTGCGTAAAATCGATTTCCAGAATCGATTCGAAATCATCGAATTCATAATGGGTTGTTATGGTGCTTAAAACGGGTTTCTAAGGTGTCAGAATTGAAGTTAAATTTATCTGTTTTTCTGCAAGACGATTCGGCTTTTCTTATACATATCATAAGTCGTGTGTAAACTCAAACACTGTACCTGTTACCAAGTAACGACACCATAACAACGTAATTATGAACATTGTACCTACTACGTTGAAGTATACAGCTTTGGACTGGGCTAACTATTCTGATTTGTTCCATCTTCTTCCCTGCTGCCGTCTCTCGCCTTCCAAAGTATATTGCTTTTATTCCCCAAATATCAGTTTATTTTTATTCAGTTATTTTTAAGTTTTATGTTATGTAAAGCTGCGGAAAATCGATTTCCAGAATCGATTCGAATTCATGGAATTCATAATGGGTTGTTATGGTGCACAAAACGGGAATCTAAGGTGTCAGAAGTGAAGTTAAATTTATCTGTTTTTCTGCAAGACCATTCGGCTCTTTTTAAACATATTGTAAGTCGTATGTAAACCCAAACACTCTACCTGTAACCAAGTACGACACCATAACAACGTATTAATGAACATTGTACCTACTACGATGAAGTATACAGCTTTGGACTGGGCTAACTATTCTGATTTGTTCCATCTTCTTGCCTGCTGCCGTTTCTCGCCTTTCAAAGTACATTGCTTTATTTCCCCAATTTTTCAGTTTATTTTTATTCAGTTATTTTTCAGTGTTGAGTTATGTAAAGCTGCGAAAATCGATTTCCAGAATCGAATTGAATTCATCGAATTCATAACGGGTTGTTATGGTGCACAAAACGGGAATCTAAGGTGTCAGAAGTGAAGTTAAATTTATCTGTTTTTCTGCAAGACGATTCGGCTTTTCTCATACATATCGTAAGTCGTGTGTAAACCCAAACACTGCACCTGTAACCAAGTAACGACACCATAACAACGTATTAATGAACATTGTACCTACTACGATTGAGTATACAGCATTGGACTAGGCTAACTATTCTGATGTGTTCCATCTTCTTGCCTGCTGCCGACTTTCGCCTTCCAAAGTACATTGCTTTTTTTCCCAATATTTCAGTTTATTTTTATTCAGTTATTTTTCAGTTTTAATGTATGTAAAGCTGCGTAAAATCGATTTCCAGAATCGATTCGAAATCATCGAATTCATAATGGGTTGTTATGGTGCACAAATGGGAATCTAAGGTGACAGAAATGAAGTTAAATTTATCTGTTTTTTTGCAAGACCATTCGGCTTTTCTTAAACATATTGTAAGTCGTATGTAAACCCTAACACTGTACCTGTAACCAAGTAACGACACATTAACAACGTATTAATGAACATTGTACCTACTACGATGAAGTATAATGCTTTGGACTGGGCTAACTATTTTGATTTGTTCCATCTTCTTCCCTGCTGCCGTCTCTCGCCTTCCAAAGTATATTGCTTTTATTCCCCATTATATCAGTTTATTTTTATTCAGTTATTTTTAAGTTTTATGTTATGTAAAGCTGCGGAAAATCGATTTCCAGAATCGATTCAAATTCATCGAAATCATAATGGGTTGTTATGGTGCACAAAACAGGAATCTAATGTGTCAGAAGTGGAGTTAAATTTATCTGTTTTTCTGCAAGACCATTCGGCTTTTCTTAAACATATTGTAAGTCGTATGTAAACCCAAACACTGTACCTGTAACCAAGTAACGACACCATAACAACGTATTAATGAACATTGTACCTACTACGATGAAGTATACAGCTTTGGACTGGGCTAACTATTCTGATTTGTTCCATCCTCTTGCCTGCTGCCGTCTCTCGCCTTCCAATGTACATTGCATTTTTCCCCCAATTTTTCAGTTTAATTTTATTCAGTTATTTTTCAGTTTTAAGTTATGTAAAGCTGCGGAAAATCGATTTCCATAATCGATTTGAATTCATCGAATTCATAATGGGTTGTTATGGTGCACAAAACAGGTTTCTAAGGTGTCAGAAGTGAAGTTAAATTTATCTGTTTTTCTGCAAGACGATTCGGCTTTTCTTAAACATATTGTAAGTCGTATGTAAACCCAAACACTGTACCTGTAACCAAGTAACGGCACCATAACAACGTATTAATGAACATTGTACCTACTACGATGAAGTATACAGCTTTGGACTGGGCTAACTATTCTGATTTGTTCCATTTTCTTGCCTGCTGCCGTCTCTCGCCTTCCAAAGTACATTGCTTTTTTTCCAATTTTTCAGTTTATTTTTATTCAGTTATTTTTCAGTTTTAAGTTATGTAGAGCTGCGGAAAATCGATTTCCAGAATCGATTCGAATTCATCGAATTCATAATGGGTTGTTATGGTGCACAAAACGGGTTTCTAAGCTGTCAGAAGTGAAGTTAAATTTATCTGTTTTTCTGCAAGACGATTCGGCTTTTCTTATACATATCGTAAGTCGTGTGTAAACCCAAACACTTCACCTGTAACCAAGTAACGACACCATAACAACGTATTAATGAACATTGTACCTACTACGATTGAGTATACAGCTTTGGACTAGGCTAACTATTCTGATTTGTTCCATCCTCTTGCCTGCTGCCGTCCTTCGCCTTCCAAAGTACATTGCTTTTTTCCCCAATGTTTCAATTTATTTTTATTCAGTTATTTTTCAGTTTTAAGTTATGTAAAGCTGCGGAAAATCGATTTTCAGAATCGATTCGAATTCATCGAATTCATAATGGGTTGTTATAGTGCACAAAGCAGGAATCTAATGTGTCAGAAGTGAAGTTCAATTTATCTGTTTTTCTGCAAGACCATTCGGCTTTTCTTAAACATATTGTAAGTCGCATGTAAACCCAAACACTGTACCTGTAACCAAGTAACGACACCATAACAACGTATTAATGAACATTGTACCTACTACGATGAAGTATACAGCTTTGGACTGGGCTAACTATTCTGATTTGTTCCATCTTATTGCCTGCTGCCGTCTCTCGCCTTCCAAAGTACATTGCTTGTTTTTCCCAATTTTGTAGTTTATTTTTATTCAATTAATTTTTCAGTTTTAAGTTATGTAAAGCTGCGGGAAATCGAATTCCAGAATCGATTCGAATTCATCGAATTCATAATGGGTTGTTATGGTGCACAAAACGTATTTTCTCAGGTGTCAGAAGTGAAGTTAAATTTATCTGTTTTTCTGCAAGAAGATTCGGCTTTTCTTAAACATATTGTAAGTCGTATGTAAACCCACACACTGTACCTGTAACCAAGTAACGACACCATAACAACGTATTAATGAACATTGTATCTACTACGATGAAGTATACAGCTTTGGACTGGGCTAAATATTCTGATTTGTTCCATTTTTTTGCCTGCTGCCGCCTCTCGCCTTCCAAAGTACATTGCTTTTTTTAAAATTATTCAGTTTATTTTTATTTAGTTATTTTTCAGTTTTAAGTTATGTAAAGCTGCGTAAAATCGATTTCCATAATCGATTCGAATTCATCGAATTAATAATGGGTTGTTATGGTGCACAAAACGGGATTCTATTGTGTCAGAAGTAAAGTTAAATTTATCTGTTTTTCTGCAAGACCATTCGGCTTTTCTTAAACATATTGTAAGTCGCATGAAAAACCAAACACTGTACCTGTAACCAAGTAACGACACCATAACAACGTATTAATGAACATTGTACCTACTACGATGAAGTATACAGCTTTGGACTGGGCTAACTACTCTGATTTGTTCCATCTTCTTTCCTGCTGCCGTCTCTCGCCTTCCAAAGTACATTGCTTGTTTTTCCCAATTTTGCAGTTTATTTTTATTCACTTATTTTTCAGTTTTAAGTTATGTAAAGCTGCGGGAAATCGAATTCCAGAATCGATTCGAATTCATCGAATTCATAATGGGTTGTGGTGCACAAAACGTGTTTTCTCAGGTGTCAGAAGTGAAGTTAAATTTATCTGTTTTTCTGCAAGACGATTCGGCTTTTCTTAAACATATTGTAAGTCGTATGTAAACCCACACACTGTACCTGTAACCAAGTAACGACACCATAACAACGTATTAATGAACATTGTATCTACTACGATGAAGTATACAGCTCTGGACTGGGCTAAATATTCTGATTTGTTCCATTTTCTTGCCAGCTGCCGCCTCTCGCCTTCCAAAGTACATTGCTTTTTTAAAAATTTTTCAGTTTATTTTTATTTAGATATTTTTCAGTTTTAAGTTATGTAAAGCTGCGTAAAATCGATTTCCAGAATCGATTCGAATTCATCGAATTAATAATGGGTTGTTATGGTGCACAAAACGGGATTCTAATGTGTCAGAAGTAAAGTTAAATTTATCTGTTTTTCTGCAAGACGATTCGGCTTTTCTCATACATATCGTAAGTCGTGTGTAAACCCAATCACTGCACCTGTAACCAAGTAACGACACCATAACAACGTATTAATGAACATTGTACCTACTACGATTGAGTATACAGCATTGGACTAGGCTAACTATTCTGATTTGTTCCATCTTCTTGCCTGCTGCCGACTTTCGCCTTCCAAAGTACATTGCTTTTTTTCCCAATATTTCAGTTTATTTTTATTCAGTTATTTTTCAGTTTTAATTTATGTAAAGCTGCGTAAAATCGATTTCCAGAATCGATTCGAAATCATCGAATTCATAATGGGTTGTTATGGTGCACAAATGGGAATCTAAGGTGTCAGAAGTAAAGTTAAATTTATCTGTTTTTCTGCATGACGATTCGGCTTTTCTTATACATATCATAAGTCGTGTGTAAACCCAAACACTGTACCTGTAACCAAGTAACGACACCATAACAACGTATTAATGAACATTGTACCTACTACGATTGAGTATACAGCTTTGGACTGGGCTAACTATTCTGATTTGTTCCATCCTCTTGCCAGCGGCTGTCTCACGCCTTCCAAAGTACATTGCTTTTTTTCCCCAATTTTTTAGTTTATTTTTATTCAGTTATTTTTCAGTTTTAAGTTATGTAAAGCTGCGGAAAATCGATTTCCAGAATCGATTCGAATACATCGAATTCATGATGGGTTGTTATGGTGCACAAAACGGGTTTCTAAAGTGTCAGAAGTGAAGTTAAATTTTTCTGCTTTTTTGCAAGACGATTCGGCTTTTCTTAAACATATTGTGAGTCGTATGTAAACCCAAACACTGTACCTGTAACCAAGTAACGACACCATAACAACGTATTAATGAACATTGTATCTACACGATGAAGTATACAGCTTTGGACTGGGCTAACTATTCTGATTTGTTCCATCTTCCTGCCTGCTGCCGGCTCTCGCCTTCGAAAGTACATTGCTTTTTTTCAATTTTTTAGTTTATTTTTATTCAGTTATTTTTCAGTTTGAAGTTATGTAAAGCTGCAAGAAATCGATTTCCAGAATCGATTCGAATTCATCGAATTCGTAATGTGTTGTTATGGTGCACAAAACGGGAATCCAAGGTGTCAGAAGTGAAGTTAAATTTATCTGTTTTTCTGCAAAAACATTTGGCTTTTCTTAAACATATTGTAAGACGTATGTAAACCCAAACACTGTACCTGTAAACAAGTAACGACACCATAACAACGTATTAATGAACATTGTACCTACTACGATGAAGTATACAGTTTTGGACTGGGCTAACAATTCTGATTTGTTCCATCTTCTTGCCTAATGCCGTCTCTCGCCTTCCAAAGTACATTGCTTTTTTCCCCCAATTTTTCAGTTTATTTTATTCAGTTATTTTTCAGTTTTAAGTTATGTAAAGCTCTGGAAAATCGATTTCCAGAATCGATTCGAATTCATCGAATTCATAATTGGTTGTTATGGTGCACAAAACGGGTCTCTAAGGTGTCAGAAGTGAAGATAAATTTATCTGTTTTTGTGCAAGATGACTCGGCTTTTCTTAAACATATTGTAAGTCGTATGTAAACCCAAACACTGTACCTGTAACCAAGTAACGACACCATAACAACGTATTAATGAACATTGTACCTACTACGATTGAGCATACAGCTTTGGACTGGGCTAACTATTCTGATTTGTTCCATCTTCTTGCCTGCTGCCGTCTCTCGCCTTCCAAAGTACATTCCTTTTTTTCCCCCAATTTTTCAGTTTATATTTATTCAGTTATTTTTCAGTTTTAAGTTATGTAAAGCTGCGGGAAATCGATTTCCAGAATCGATTCGAATTCATCGAAATCATAATGGGTTGTTATGGTGCTTAAAACGGGTTTCTAAGGTGTCAGAATTGAAGTTAAATTTATCTGTTTTTCTGCAAGACGATTCGGCTTTTCTTATACATATCATAAGTCGTGTGTAAACTCAAACACAGTACCTGTTACCAAGTAACGACACCATAACAACGTAATTATGAACATTGTACCTACTACGTTGAAGTATACAGCTTTGGACTGGGCTAACTATTCTGATTTGTTCCATCTTCTTCCCTGCTGCCGTCTCTCGCCTTCCAAAGTATATTGCTTTTATTCCCCAATATATCAGTTTATTTTTATTCAGTTATTTTTAAGTTTTATGTTATGTAAAGCTGCGGAAAATCGATTTCCAGAATCGATTCGAATTCATGGAATTCATAATGGGTTGTTATGGTGCACAAAACGGGAATCTAAGGTGTCAGAAGTGAAGTTAAATTTATCTGTTTTTCTGCAAGACCATTCGGCTCTTTTTAAACATATTGTAAGTCGTATGTAAACCCAAACACTCTACCTGTAACCAAGTACGACACCATAACAACGTATTAATGAACATTGTACCTACTACGATGAAGTATACAGCTTTGGACTGGGCTAACTATTCTGATTTGTTCCATCTTCTTGCCTGCTGCCGTTTCTCGCCTTTCAAAGTACATTGCTTTATTTCCCCAATTTTTCAGTTTATTTTTATTCAGTTATTTTTCAGTGTTGAGTTATGTAAAGCTGCGAAAATCGATTTCCAGAATCGAATTGAATTCATCGAATTCATAACGGGTTGTTATGGTGCACAAAACGGGAATCTAAGGTGTCAGAAGTGAAGTTAAATTTATCTGTTTTTCTGCAAGACGATTCGGCTTTTCTCATACATATCGTAAGTCGTGTGTAAACCCAAACACTGCACCTGTAACCAAGTAACGACACCATAACAACGTATTAATGAACATTGTACCTACTACGATTGAGTATACAGCATTGGACTAGGCTAACTATTCTGATTTGTTCCATCTTCTTGCCTGCTGCCGACTTTCGCCTTCCAAGTACATTGCTTTTTTTCCCAATATTTCAGTTTATTTTTATTCAGTTATTTTTCAGTTTTAATTTATGTAAAAGCTGCGTAAAATCGATTTCCAGAATCGATTCGAAATCATCGAATTCATAATGGGTTGTTATGGTGCACAAATGGGAATCTAAGGTGACAAAAGTGAAGTTAAATTATCTGTTTTTTGCAAGACCATTCGGCTTTTCTTAAACATATTGTAAGTCGTATGTAAACCCTAACACTGTACCTGTAACCAAGTAACGACACATTAACAACGTATTAATGAACATTGTACCTACTACGATGAAGTATAATGCTTTGGACTGGGCTAACTATTTTGATTTGTTCCATCTTCTTCCCTGCTGCCGTCTCTCGCCTTCCAAAGTATATTGCTTTTATTCCCCATTATATCAGTTTATTTTTATTCAGTTATTTTTAAGTTTTATGTTATGTAAAGCTGCGGAAAATCGATTTCCAGAATCGATTCAAATTCATCGAAATCATAATGGGTTGTTATGGTGCACAAAACAGGAATCTAATGTGTCAGAAGTGGAGTTAAATTTATCTGTTTTTCTGCAAGACCATTCGGCTTTTCTTAAACATATTGTAAGTCGTATGTAAACCCAAACACTGTACCTGTAACCAAGTAACGACACCATAACAACGTATTAATGAACATTGTACCTACTACGATGAAGTATACAGCTTTGGACTGGGCTAACTATTCTGATTTGTTCCATCCTCTTGCCTGCTGCCGTCTCTCGCCTTCCAAAGTACATTGCATTTTTCCCCCCAATTTTTCAGTTTAATTTTTATTCAGTTATTTTTCAGTTTTAAGTTATGTAAAGCTGCGGAAAATCGATTTCCATAATCGATTTGAATTCATCGAATTCATAATGGTTTGTTATGGTGCACAAAACAGGTTTCTAAGGTGTCAGAAGTGAAGTTAAATTTATCTGTTTTTCTGCAAGACGATTCGGCTTTTCTTAAACATATTGTAAGTCGTATGTAAACCCAAACACTGTACCTGTAACCAAGTAACGGCACCATAACAACGTATTAATGAACATTGTACCTACTACGATGAAGTATACAGCTTTGGACTGGGCTAACTATTCTGATTTGTTCCATTTTCTTGCCTGCTGCCGTCTCTCGCCTTCCAAAGTACATTGCTTTTTTTCCAATTTTTCAGTTTATTTTTATTCAGTTATTTTTCAGTTTTAAGTTATGTAGAGCTGCGGAAAATCGATTTCCAGAATCGATTCGAATTCATCGAATTCATAATGGGTTGTTATGGTGCACAAAACGGGTTTCTAAGCTGTCAGAAGTGAAGTTAAATTTATCTGTTTTTCTGCAAGACGATTCGGCTTTTCTTATACATATCGTAAGTCGTGTGTAAACCCAAACACTTCACCTGTAACCAAGTAACGACACCATAACAACGTATTAATGAACATTGTACCTACTACGATTGAGTATACAGCTTTGGACTAGGCTAACTATTCTGATTTGTTCCATCCTCTTGCCTGCTGCCGTCCTTCGCCTTCCAAAGTACATTGCTTTTTTTCCCCAATGTTTCAATTTATTTTTATTCAGTTATTTTTCAGTTTTAAGTTATGTAAAGCTGCGGAAAATCGATTTTCAGAATCGATTCGAATTCATCGAATTCATAATGGGTTGTTATAGTGCACAAAGCAGGAATCTAATGTGTCAGAAGTGAAGTTCAATTTATCTGTTTTTCTGCAAGACCATTCGGCTTTTCTTAAACATATTGTAAGTCGCATGTAAACCCAAACACTGTACCTGTAACCAAGTAACGACACCATAACAACGTATTAATGAAACATTGTACCTACTACGATGAAGTAT
Organism: Gryllus longicercus; assembly: GCA_038098605.1. Taxonomy (NCBI): domain Eukaryota; kingdom Metazoa; phylum Arthropoda; class Insecta; order Orthoptera; family Gryllidae; genus Gryllus; species Gryllus longicercus. The sequence goes on from JAZDUA010001493.1 coordinate 46,343, forward strand.
ACAGCTTTGGACTGGGCTAACTATTCTGATTTGTTCCATCTTATTGCCTGCTGCCGTCTCTCGCCTTCCAAAGTACATTGCTTGTTTTTCCCAATTTTGTAGTTTATTTTTATTCAATTAATTTTTCAGTTTTAAGTTATGTAAAGCTGCGGGAAATCGAATTCCAGAATCGATTCGAATTCATAATGGGTTGTTATGGTGCACAAAACGTATTTTCTCAGGTGTCAGAAGTGAAGTTAAATTTATCTGTTTTTCTGCAAGACGATTCGGCTTTTCTTAAACATATTGTAAGTCGTATGTAAACCCACACACTATACCTGTAACCAAGTAACGACACCATAACAACGTATTAATGAACATTGTATCTACTACGATGAATTATACAGCTTTGGACTGGGCTAAATATTCTGATTTGTTCCATTTTTTTGCCTGCTGCCGCCTCTCGCCTTCCAAAGTACATTGCTTTTTTTAAAATTATTCAGTTTATTTTTATTTAGTTATTTTTCAGTTTTAAGTTATGTAAAGCTGCGTAAAATCGATTTCCAGAATCGATTCGAATTCATCGAATTAATAATGGGTTGTTATGGTGCACAAAACGGGATTCTATTGTGTCAGAAGTAAAGTTAAATTTATCTGTTTTTCTGCAAGACCATTCGGCTTTTCTTAAACATATTGTAAGTCGCATGTAAACCCAAACACTGTACCTGTAACCAAGTAACGACACCATAACAACGTATTAATGAACATTGTACCTACTACGATGAAGTATACAGCTTTGGACTGGGCTAACTACTCTGATTTGTTCCATCTTCTTTCCTGCTGCAGTCTCTCGCCTTCCAAAGTACATTGCTTGTTTTTCCCAATTTTGCAGTTTATTTTTATTCACTTATTTTTCAGTTTTAAGTTATGTAAAGCTGCGGGAAATCGAATTCCAGAATCGATTCGAATTCATCGAATTCATAATGGGTTGTTATGGTGCACAAAACGTGTTTTCTCAGGTGTCAGAAGTGAAGTTAAATTTATCTGTTTTTCTGCAAGACGATTCGGCTTTTCTTAAACATATTGTAAGTCGTATGTAAACCCACACACTGTACCTGTAACCAAGTAACGACACCATAACAACGTGTTAATGAACATTGTATCTACTACGATGAAGTATACAGCTCTGGACTGGGCTAAATATTCTGATTTGTTCCATTTTCTTGCCAGCTGCCGCCTCTCGCCTTCCAAAGTACATTGCTTTTTTAAAAATTTTTCAGTTTATTTTCATTTAGTTATTTTTCAGTTTTAAGTTATGTAAAGCTGCGTAAAATCGATTTCCAGAATCGATTCGAATTCATCGAATTAATAATGGGTTGTTATGGTGCACAAAACGGGATTCTAATGTGTCAGAAGTAAAGTTAAATTTATCTGTTTTTCTGCAAGACCATTCGGCTTTTCTTAAACATATTGTAAGTCGTATGTAAACCCAAACACTGTAGCTGTAACCAAGTAACGACACCATAACAACGTATTAATGAACATTGTACCTACTACGATGAAGTATACAGCTTTGGACTGGGCTAACTATTCTGATTTGTTCCATCTTCTTGCCTGCTGGCCGTCTCTCGCCTTCCAAAGTACATTGCTTTTTCCCCCCAATTTTTCATTTTATTTTTATTCAGTTATTTTTCAGTTTTATGTTATGTAAAGCTGCGGAAAATCGATTTCCAGAATCGATTTGAAATTGTCGAATTCATAATAGGTTGTTATGGTGCACAAAACGGGTTTCTAAGGTGTCGGAAGTGAAGTCAAATTTATCTGTTTTTCTGCAAAACGATTCGGCTATTCTTATACATATCGTAAGTCGTGTGTAAACCCAAACACTGCACCTGTAACCAAGTAACGACACCATAACAACGTAATTATGAACATTGTACCTAATACGTTGAAGTATACAGCTTTGGACTAGGCTAACTATTCTGATTTGTTCCATCTTCTTCCCTGCTGCCGTCTCTCGCCTTCCAAAGTATATTGCTTTTATTCCCCAATATATCACTTTATTTTTATTCAGTTATTTTTATGTTTTATGTTATGTAAAGCTGCGGAAAATCGATTTCCAGAATCGATTCGAATTCATCGAATTCATAATGGGTTGTTATGGTGCACAAAACAGGAATCTAATGTGTCAGAAGTGGAGTTAAATTTATCTGTTTTTCTGCAAGACCATTCGGCTTTTCTTAAACATATTGTAAGTCGTATGTAAAGCCAAACACTGTACCTGCAACCAAGAAACGACACCACACAACGTATTAATGAACATTGTACTTACTATGATAAAGTATACAGCTTTGTTACTGGGCTAACTATTCTGATTTGTTCTATCTTCTTGCCTGCAGCCGTCTCTCGCCTTCCAAAGTACATTGCTTGTTTTTCCCAATTTTCAGTTTTTTTTATTCAGTTATTTTTCAGTTTAAGTTATGTAAAGCTGCGGGAAATCGATTTCCAGAATCGATTCGAATTCATCGAATTCATAATGGGTTGTTATGGTGAACAAAACGAGTTTCTCAGGTGTCTGAAGTGAAGTTAAATTTATCTGTTTTTCTGCATGATGATTCGGCTTTTATTAAACATATTGTAAGTCGTATGTAAACCCACACACTGTACCTGTAACCAAGTAACGACACCATAACAACGTATTAATGAACATTGTACCTACTACGATTGAGTATACAGCTTTGGACTGGGCTAACTATTCTGATTTGTTCCATCTTCTTGCCTGTTGCCGTCTCTCGCCTTCCAAAGTACATTGCTTTTATTCCCAATTTTTTAGTTTATTTTTATTCAGTTATTTTTCAGTTTTAAGTTATGTAAAGCTGCGGAAAATCGATTTCCAGAATCGATTCGAATTCATCGAATTCATAATGGGTTGTTATGGTGCACAAAACGGGAATCTAAGGTGTCAGAAGTGAAGTTAAATTTATCTGTTTTTCTGCAAGACCATTCGGCTCTTTTTAAACATATTGTAAGTCGTATGTAAACCCAAACACTGTACCTGTAACCAAGTAACGACACCATAACAACGTATTAATGAACATTGTACCTACTACGATGAAGTATACAGCTTTGGACTGGGCTAACTATTCTGATTTGTTCCATCTTCTTGCCTGCTGCCGTTTCTCGCCTTTCAATATACATTGCTTTTTTTTTTTTCAATTTTTCAGTTTATTTTTATTCAGTTATTTTTCAGTTTTAAGTTATGTAAAGCTGCGGAAAATCGATTTCCAGAATCGATTCAAATTCATCGAATTCATGATGGGTTGTTATGGTACACAAAACGGGAATCTAAGGTGTCAGAAGTGGAGTTAAATTTATCTGTTTTTCTCCATGACAATTCGGCTTTTCTTAAACATATTGTAAGTCGTATGTAAACTTAAACACTGTACCTGTAACCAGGTAACGACACCATAACAACGTATGAATGAACATTGTACCTACTACGATGAAGTATACAGCTTTGGACTGGGCTAACTATTCTGATTTGTTCCATCTTCTTGCCTGCTGCCGTCTCTCGCCTCAATGTACATTGCTTTTTTTCCCCAATTTTTCAGTTTATTTTTATTCAGTTATTTTTAAGTTTTAAGTTTTGTAAAGCTGCGGAAAATGTATTTCCAGAATCGATTCGAATTCATCGAATTCATAATGGGTTGTTATGGTGCACAAAACGGGTTTCTAAGGTGTCAGAAGTGAAGTTAAATTTATCTGTTTTTCTGCAAGACGATTCGGCTTTTCTTAAACATATTGTAAGTCGTATGTAAACCCAAACACTGTACCTGTAACCAAGTAACGACACCATAACAACGTATTATTGAACATTGTACCTACTACGATGAAGTATACAGCATTGGACTGGGCTAATTATTCTGATTTGTTCCATCTTCTTGCTTGCTGCCGTGTCTCGCCTTCCAAAGTACATTGCTTTTTTTCCCCAATTTTTCAGTTTATATTTATTCAGTTATTTTTCAGTTTTAAGTTATGTAAAGCTGCGGTAAACGATTTCCAGAATTGATTCGAATTCATCGAATTCATAATGGGTTGTTATGGTGCACAAAACGGGTTTCTAAGGTGTCGGAAGTGAAGTTAAATTTTTCTGCATTTCTGCAAGACGATTCGGCTTTTCTTAAACATATTGTAAGTCGTATGTAAACCCAAACACTGCACCTGAAACCAAGTAACGACACCATAACAACGTATTAATGAACATTGTACCTACTACGATTGAGTATACAGCTTTGGACTAGGCTAACTATTCTGATTTGTTCCATCCTCTTGCCTGCTGCCGTCTCTCGCCTTCCAAAGTACACTGCTTTTTTTCCCAATTTTTCAGTTTATTTTTATTCAGTTATTTTTCAGTTTTGAGTTATGTAAAGCTGCGTAAAATCAATTTCCAGAATCGATTCGAATTCATCGAATTCATAATGGGTTGATATGGTGCACAAAACGGGAATCTAAGGTGTCGGAAGTGAAGTTAAATTTATCTGTTTTTCTGCAAGACCATTCGGCTTTTCTTAAAGATATAGTAAGTCGTATGTAAACCCAAACACTGTACCTGTAACCAAGTAACGACACCATAACAACGTATTAATGAACATTGTACCTACTACGAAGAAGTATAAAGCTTTGGACTGGGCTAACTATTCTGATTTGTTCCATCTTCTTGCCTGCTGCCGTCTCTCGCCTTCCAAAGTATATTGCTTTTTTCCCCCAATTTTTCAGTTTATTTTTATTCAGTTATTTTTAAGTTTTATGTTATGTAAAGCTGCAGAAAATCGATTTCCAGAATCGATTCGAATTCATGGAATTCATAATGGGTTGTTATGGTGCACAAAACGGGTTTCTAAGTTGTCAGAAGTGAAGTTAAATTTATCCGTTTTTCTGCAAGTTCATTGGCTTTTTTTAAACATATTGTAAGTCGTATGTAAACCCAAACACTGTACCTGTAACCAAGCAACGACACTATAACAACGCATTAATGAACATTGTACCTACTACGATGAAGTATACAGCTTTGGACTGGGCTAACTATTCTGATTTGTTCCATCTTTTTGCCTGCTGCCGTCTCTCGCCTTCCAAAGTATATTGCTTTTTTCCCCAATTTTTCAGTTTATTTTTATTTCCAGTTATTTTTTAGTTTTAATTATGTAAAGCTGCGGAAAATCGATTTCCAGAATCGATTTGAATTCATTGAATCCATAATGGGTTGTTATGGTGCACAAAACAGGAATCTAAGGTGTCAGAAGTGAAGTTCAATTTATCTGTTTTTCTGCAAGACCATTCGGCTTTTCTTAATCATATTGTAGGTCGTATGTAAACCCAAACGCAGTACCTGTAACCAAGTAACGACACCATAACAACGTATTAATGAACATTGTGCCTACTACGATAAAGTATACAGCTTTGGACTGGGCTAACTATTCTGATTAGTTCCATCTTCTTGCCTGCTGCCGTGTCTCGCCTTCCAAAGTACATTGCTTTTTTTACCCAATTTTTCAGTTTATTTTTATTCAGTGATTTTTCAGTTTTAAGTTATGTAAATCTGCGGGAAATCGATTTCCAGAATCGATTCGAATTCATCGAATTCATAACGGGTTGTTATGGTGCACAAAACGGGTTTTTAAGGTGTCAGAAGTGAAGTTAAATTTATCTGTTTTTCTGCAAGACGATTCGGCTTTTCTTAAACATATTGTAAGTCGTATGTAAACCCACACACTGTCCCTGTAACCAAGTAACGACACCATAACAACGTATTAATGGACATTGTATCTACTACGATGAAGTATACAGCTTTGGACTGGGCTAACTATTCTGATTTTTTCCATCTTCTTGCCTGCTGCCGTCTCTCGGCTTCCAAAGTACATTGCTTTTTTTTAAATTTTTCAGTTTATTTTTATTCAGTTATTTTTAAGTTTTATGTTATGTAAAGCTGCGGAAAATCGATTTCCAGAATCGATTCGAATTCATCGAATTCATAATGGGTTGTTATGGTGCACAAAACGGGTTTCTAAGGTGTCAGAAGTGAAGTTAAATTTATGTTTTTCTGCAGGACCATTCGGCTTTTCTTAAACATATTGTAAGTCGTATGTAAACCCAAACACTGTACCTGTAACCAAGTAACGACACCATAACAACGTATTAATGAACATTGTACCTACTACGATGAAGTATACAGCTTTGGACTGGGCTAACTATTCTGATTTGTTCATCCTCTTGCCTGCTGCCGTCTCTCGCCTTCCAAAGTACATTGCTTTTTTCCCCCAATTTTTCAGTTTAATTTTATTCAATTATTTTTCAGTTTTAAGTTATGTAAAGCTGCGGAAAATCGATTTCCATAATCGCTTTGAATTCATCGAATTCATAATGGGTTGTTATGGTGCACAAAACAGGTTTCTAAGGTGTCAGAAGTGAAGTTAAATTTATCTGTTTTTCTGCAAGACGATTCGGCTTTTCTTAAACATATTGTAAGTCGTATGTAAACCCACACACTGTCCCTTTAACCAAGTAACGACACCATAACAACGTATTAATGGACATTGTATCTACTACGATGAAGTATACAGCTTTGGACTGGGCTAACTATTCTGATTTGTTCCATCTTCTTGCCTGCTGCCGTCTCTCGCCTTCCAAAGTACATTGCTTTTTTTTTAAATTTTTCAGTTTATTTTTATTCAGTTATTTTTAAGTTTTATGTTATGTAAAGCTGCGGAAAATCGATTTCCAGAATCGATTCGAATTCATCGAATTCATAATGGGTTGTTATGGTGCACAAAACGGGTTTCTAAGGTGTCAGAAGTGTAAGTTAAATTTATCTGTTTTTCTGCAGGACCATTCGGCTTTTCTTAAACATATTGTAAGTCGTATGTAAACCCAAAACACTGTACCTGTAACCAAGTAACGACACCATAACAACGTATTAATGAACATTGTACCTAGTACGATGAAGTATACAGCTTTGGACTGGGCTAACTATTCTGATTTGTTCCATCCTCTTGCCGTCTCTCGCCTTCCAAAGTACATTGCTTTTTTCCCCCAATTTTTCAGTTTAATTTTATTCAGTTATTTTTCAGTTTTAAGTTATGTAAAGCTGCGGAAAATCGATTTCCATAATCGATTTGAATTCATCGAATTCATAATGGGTTGTTATAGTGCACAAAACAGGTTTCTAAGGTGTCAGAAGTGGAGTTAAATTTATCTGTTTTTCTGCAAGACGATTCGGCTTTTCTTATACATATCGTAAGTCGTGTGTAAACCCAAACACTGCACCTGTAACCAAGTAACGACACCATAACAACGTATTAATGAACATTGTACCTACTACGATTGAGTATACAGATTTGGACTAGGCTAACTATTCTGATTTGTTCCATCCTCTTGCCTGCTGCCGTCTCTCGCCTTCCAAAGTACATTGCTTTTTTCCCCCAATTTTTCAGTTTAATTTTATTCAGTTATTTTTCAGTTTTAAGTTATGTAAAGCTGCGGAAAATCGATTTCCATAATCGATTTGAATTCATCGAATTCATAATGGATTGTTATAGTGCACAAATCAGGTTTCTAAGGTGTCAGAAGTTAAGTTAAATTTATCTGTTTTTTCTGCAAGACGATTCGGCTTTTCCTAAACATATTGTAAGTCGTATGTAAACCAAAACACTGTACATGAAACCAAGTAACGACACCATAACAACGTATTAATGAACATTGTACCTACTACGATGAAGTATACAGCTTTGGACAGGGCTAACTATTCTGATTTGTTCCATCCTCTTGCCTGCTGCTGTCTCTCGCCTTCCAAAGTACATTGCTTTTTCCCCCCAATTTTTCAGTTTATATTTATTCAGTTATTTTTCAGTTTTAAGTTATGTAAAGCTGCGTAAAATCAATTTCCAGAATCGATTCGAATTCATCGAATTCATAATGGGTTGATATGGTGCACAAAACGGGAATCTAAGGTGTCGGAAGAGAAGTTAAATTTATCTGTTTTTCTGCAAGACCATTCGGCTTTTCTTAAAGATATTGTAAGTCCGTATGTAAACCCAAACACTGTACCTGTAACCAAGTAACGACACCATAACAACGTATTAATGAACATTGTACCTACTACGATGAAGTATAAAGCTTTGGACTGGGCTAACTATTCTGATTTGTTCCATCTTCTTGCCTGCTGCCGTCTCTCGCCTTCCAAAGTATATTGCTTTTTTCCCCCAATTTTTCAGTTTATTTTTATTCAGTTATTTTTAAGTTTTATGTCATGTAAAGCTGCGAAAAATCGATTACCAGAATCGATTCGAATTCATGGAATTCATAATGGGTTGTTATGGTGCACAAAACGGGTTTCTAAGGTGTCAGAAGTGAAGTTAAATTTATCTGTTTTTCTGCAAGTTCATTGGGCTTTTTTTAAACATATTGTAAGTCGTATGTAAACCCAAACACTGTACCTGTAACCAAGCAACGACACTATAACAACGTATTAATGAACATTGTACCTACTACGATGAAGTATACAGCTTTGGACTGGGCTAACTATTCTGATTTGTTCCATCTTTTTGCCTGCTGCCGTCTCTCGCCATCCAAAGTATATTGCTTTTTCCTTAATTTTTCAGTTTATTTTTATTGCAGGTTTTTTTTAGTTTTACTTTATGTGAAGCTGTGGAAAATCGATTTCCAGAATCGATTTGAATTCATTGAATCCATAATGGGGTTGTTATGGTGCACAAAACAGGAATCTAATGTGTCAGAAGTGAAGTTCAATTTATCTGTTTTCTGCAAGACCATTCGGCTTTTCTTAATCATATTGTAGGTCGTATGTAACCCAAACGCAGTACCTGTAACCAAGTAACGACACCATAACAACGTATTAATGAACATTGTGCCTACTACGATAAAGTATACAGCTTTGGACTGGGCTAACTATTCTGATTAGTTCCATCTTCTTGCCTGCTGCCGTGTCTCGCCTTCCAAAGTACATTGCTTTTTTTACCCAATTTTTCAGTTTATTTTTATTCAGTGATTTTTCAGTTTTAAGTTATGTAAAGCTGCGGGAAATCGATTCCAGAATCGATTCGAATTCATCGAATTCATAACGGGTTGTTATGGTGCACAAAACGGGTTTTTAAGGTGTCAGAAGTGAAGTTAAATTTATCTGTTTTTCTGCAAGACGATTCGGCTTTTCTTAAACATATTGTAAGTCGTATGTAAACCCACACACTGTCCCTGTAACCAAGTAACGACACCATAACAACGATTAATGGACATTGTATCTACTACGATGAAGTATACAGCTTTGGACTGGGCTAACTATTCTGATTTGTTCCATCTTCTTGCCTGCTGCCGTCTCTCGCCTTCCAAAGTACATTGCTTTTTTTTAAATTTTCAGTTTATTTTTATTCAGTTATTTTTAAGTTTTATGTTATGTAAAGCTGCGGAAATCGATTTCCAGAATCGATTCGAATTCATCGAATTCATAATGGGTTGTTATGGTGCACAAAACGGGTTTCTAAGGTGTCAGAAGTGAAGTTAAATTTATCTGTTTTTCTGCAGGACCATTCGGCTTTTCTTAAACATATTGTAAGTCGTATGTAAACCCAAACACTGTACCTGTAACCAAGTAACTACACCATAACAACGTATTAATGAACATTGTACCTACTACGATGCAGTATACAGCTTTGGACTGGGCTAACTATTCTGATTTGTTCCATCCTCTTGCCTGCTGCCGTCTCTCGCCTTCCAAAGTACATTGCTTTTTTCCCCCAATTTTTCAATTTAATTTTATTCAGTTATTTTTCAGTTTTAAGTTATGTAAAGCTGCGGAAAATCGATTTCCATAATCGATTTGAATTCATCGAATTCATAATGGGTTCTTATGGTGCACAAAACAGGTTTCTAAGGTGTCAGAAGTGAAGTTAAATTTATCTGTTTTTCTGCAAGACGATTCGGCTTTTCTTAAACATATTGTAAGTCGTATGTAAACCAACACACTGTCCCTGTAACCAAGTAACGACACCATAACAACGTATTAATGGACATTGTATCTACTACGATGAAGTATACAGCTTTAGACTGGGCTAACTATTCTGATTTGTTCCATCTTCTTGCCTGCTGCCGTCTCTCGCCTTCCAAAGTACATTGCTTTTTTTTAAATATTTCAGTTTATTTTTATTCAGTTATTTTTAAGTTTTATGTTATGTAAAGCTGCGGAAAATCGATTTCCAGAATCGATTCAAATTCATCGAATTCATAATGGGTTGTTATGGTGCACAAAACGGGTTTCTAAGGTGTCAGAAATGAAGTTAATTTATCTGTTTTTCTGCAAGACCATTCGGCTTTTCTTAAACATATTGTAAGTCGCATGTAAACCCAAACACTGTACCTGTAACCAAGTAACGACACCATAACAACGTATTAATGAACATTGTACCTACTACGATGAAGTATACAGCTTTGGACTGGGCTAACTATTCTGATTTGTTCCATCCTCTTGCCTGCTGCCGTCTGTCCTCTTCCAAAGTACATTGCTTTTTTTCCCTAATTTTTCAGTTTATTTTTATTCAGTTATTTTTAAGTTTTATGTTATGTAAAGCTGCGGAAAATCGATTTCCATAAGCGATTTGAATTCATCGAATTCATAATGGGTTGTTATGGTGCACAAACAGGTTTCTAAGGTGTCAGAAGTGGAGTTAAATTTATCTGTTTTTCTGCAAGACGATTCGGCTTTTCTTATACATATCGTAAGTCGTGTGTAAACCCAAACACTGCACCTGTAACCAAGTAACGACACCATAACAACGTATTAATGATCATTGTACCTACTACGATTGAGTATACAGATTTGGACTAGGCTAACTATTCTGATTTGTTCCATCCTCTTGCCTGCTGCCGTCCCTCGCCTTCCAAAGTACATTGCTTTTTTCCCCAATTTTTCATTTTATTTTTATACAGTGTTTTTTCAGTTTTAAGTTATGTAAAGCTGCGGAAAATCGATTTCCAGAATCGATTCGAATTCATCGAATTCTTAATGGGTTGTTATAGTGTACAAAGCAGGAATCTAAAGTGTCAGAAGTGAAGTTCAATTTATCTGTTTTTCTGCAAGACCATTCGGCTTTTCTTAAACATATTGTTTGTCGCATGTAAACCCAAACACTGTACCTGTAACCAAGTAACGACACCATAACAACGTATTAATGAACATTGTACCTACTACGATGAAGTATACAGCTTTGGACTGGGCTAACTATTCTGATTTGTTCCATCCTCTTGCCTGCTGCCGTCTCTCGCCTTCCAAAGTACATTGCTTTTTTCCCCCAATTTTTCAGTTTAATTTTATTCAGTTATTTTCAGTTTTAAGTTATGTAAAGCTGCGGAAAATCGATTTCCATAAGCGATTTGAATTCATCGAATTCATAATGGGTTGTTATGGTGCACAAAACAGGTTTCTAAGGTGTCAGAAGTGAAGTTAAATTTATCTGTTTTTTCTGCAAGGCGATTCGGATTTTCTTAAACATATTGTATGTCGTATGTAAACCCAAAAACTGTACCTGTAACCAAGTAACGACACCATAACAACGTATTAATGAACATTGTACCTACTACGATGAAGTATACAGCTTTGGACTGGGCTAACTATTCTGATTTGTTCCATTTTCTTGCCTGCTGCCGTCTCTCGCCTTCCAAAGTACATAGCTTTTTTTCCAATTTTTCAGTTTATTTTTATTCAGTTATTTTTCAGTTTTAAGTTATGTAGAGCTGCGGAAAATCGATTTCCAAAATCGATTCGAATTCATCGAATTCATAATGGGTTGTTATGGTGCAAAAAACGGGTTTCTAAGGTGTCAGAAGTGAAGTTAAATTTATCTGTTTTTCTGCAAGACGATTCGGTTTTTCTTATACGTATCGTAAGTCGTGTGTAAACCCAAACACTGCACCTGTAACCAAGTAACGACACCATAACAACGTATTAATGAACATTTTACCTACTACGATTGAGTATACAGATTTGGACTAGGCTAACTATTCTGATTTGTTCCATCCTCTTGCCTGCTGCCGTCCCTCGCCTTCCAAAGTACATTGCTTTTTCCCCCCAATTTTTCATTTTATTTTTATTCAGTTATTTTTCAGTTTTATGTTATGTAAAGCTGCGGAAAATCGATTTCAGAATCGATTTGAAATTGTCGAATTCATAATAGGTTGTTATGGTGCACAAAACGGGTTTCTAAGGTGTCAGAAGTGAAGTTAAATTTATCTGTTTTTCTGCAAGACCATTCGGCTTTTCTTAAACATATTGTAAGTCGTATGTAAACCCAAACACTGTACCTGTAACCAAGTAACGACACCATAACAACGTATTAATGAACATTATACCTACTACGATGAAGTATATAGCTTTGGACTGGGCTAACTATTCTGATTTGTTCCATCTTCTTGCCTGCTGCCGTCTCTCTCCTTCCAATGTACATTGCTTTTTTTCCCCAATTTTTCAGTTTATTTTTATTCAGTTATTTTTATGTTTTAAGTTTTGTAAAGCTGCGGAAAATCTATTTCCAGAATCGATTCGAATTCATCGAGTTCATAATGGGTTGTTATGGTGCACAAAACGGGTTTCTAAGGTGTCAGAAGTGAAGTTAATTTTATCTGTTTTTCTGCAAGACGATTCGGCTTTTCTTAAACATATTGTAAGTCGTATGTAAACCAAACACTGTACCTATAACCAAGTAACGACACCATAACAACGTATTATTGAACATTGTACCTACTACGATGAAGTATACAGCTTTGGACTGGGCTAATTATTCTGATTTGTTCCATCTTCTTGCGTGCTGCTGTCCTCTCGCCTTCCAAAGTACATTGCTTTTTTTCCCCAATTTTTCAGTTTATTTTTATTCAGTTATTTTTTTACTTTTAAGTTATGTATAGCTGCGGGAAATCGATTTCCAGAATTGATTCGAATTCATCGAATTCATAATGGGTTGTTATGGTGCACAAAACGGGTTTCTAAGGTGTCGGAAGTGAAGTTAAATTTCTCTGCTTTTCTGCAAGACGATTCGGCTTTTCTTAAACATATTGTAAGTCGTATGTAAACCCAAACACTGCCCCTGTAACCAAGTAACGACACCATAACAACGTATTAATGAACATTGTACCTACTACGATTGAGTATACAGCTTTGGACTAGGCTAACTATTCTGATTTGTTCCATCCTCTTGCCTGCTGCCGTCTCTCGCCTTCCAAAGTACACTGCTTTTTTTCCCAATTTTTCAGTTTATTTTTATTCGGTTATTTTTTAGTTTTGAGTTATGTAAAGCTGCGTAAAAGCAATTCCAGAATCGATTCGAATTCATCGAATTCATAATGGGTTGTTATGGTGCACAAAACGGGAATCTAAGGTGTCTGAAGTGAAGTTAAATTTATCTGTTTTTCTGCAAGACCATTCGGCTTTTCTTAAACATATTGTAAGTCGTATGTAAACCCAAACACTGTACCTGTAACCAAGTAACGACACCATAACAACGTATTAATGAACATTGTACCTACTACGATGAAGTATAAATCTTTGGACTGGGCTAACTATTCTGATTTGTTCCATCTTCTTGCCTGCTGCCGTCTCTCGCCTTCCAAAGTATATTGCTTTTTTCCCCAATTTTTCAGTTTATTTTTATTCAGTTATTTTTAAGTTTTATGTCATGTAAAGCTGCGGAAAATCGATTTCCAGAATCGATTCGAATTCATCGAATTCATAATGGGTTGTTACGGTGCACAAAACGGGTTTCTAAGGTGTCAGAAGTGAAGTTAAATTTATCTGTTTTTCTGCAGGACCATTCGGCTTTTCTTAAACATATTGTAAGTCGTATGTAAACCCAAACACTGTACCTGTAACCAAGTAACGACACCATAACAACGTATTAATGAACATTGTACCTACTACGATGCAGTATACAGCTTTGGACTGGGCTAACTATTCTGATTTGTTCCATCCTCTTGCCTGCTGCCGTCTCTCGCCTTCCAAAGTACATTGATTTTTTCCCCCAATTTTTCAGTTTAATTTTATTCAGTTATTTTTCAGTTTTAAGTTATGTAAAGCTGCGGAAAATCGATTTCCAATATCGATTTGAATTCATCGAATTCATAATGGGTTGTTATGGTGCACAAAACAGGTTTCTAAGGTGTCAGAAGTGAAGTTAAATTTATCTGTTTTTCTGCAAGACGATTCGGATTTTCTTAAACATATTGTATGTCGTATGTAAACCCAAAAACTGTACCTGTTACCAAGTAACGACACCATAACAACGTATTAATGAACATTGTACCTACTACGATGAAGTATACAGCTTTGGACTGGGCTAACTATTCTGATTTGTTCCATTTTCTTGCCTGCTGCCGTCTCTCGCCTTCCAAAGTACATTGCTTTTTTTCCAATTTTTCAGTTTATTTTTATTCAGGTTATTTTTATGTTTTAAGTTTTGTAAAGCTGCGGAAAATCTATTTCCAGAATCGATTCGAATTCATCGAATTCATAATGGGTTGTTATGGTGCACAAACGGGTTTCTAAGGTGTCAGAAGTGAAGTTAAATTTATCTGTTTTTCTGCAAGTTCATTGGGCTTATTTTGAATATTGTAAGTCGTATGTAAACCCAAACACTGTACCTGTAACCAAGTAACGACACCATAACAACGTATTAATGAACATTGTACCTACTACGATTGAGTATACAGCTTTGGAGTAGGCTAACTATTCTGATTTGTTCTATCCTCTTGCCTGCTGCAATCTCTCGCCTTCCAAAGTACACTGATTTTTTTTCCCAATTTTTCAGTTTATTTTTATTCAGTTATTTTCGGTTTTGAGTTATGTAAAGCTGCGTAAAATCAGTTTCCAGATCGATTCGAATTCATCGAATTCATAATGGGTTGTTATGGTGCACAAAACGGGACTCTAAGGTGTCGGAAGTGAAGTTAAATTTATCTGTTTTTCAGCAAGTCCATTCGGCTTTTCTTAAACATATTGTAAGTCGTATGTAAACCCAAACACTGTACTGTAAACAAGTAACGACACCATAACAACGTATTAATGAACATTGTTTCTACTACGATGAAGTATACAGCTTTGGACTGGGCTAACTATTCTGATTTGTTCCATCTTCTTGCCTGCTGCCGTTTCTCGCCTTTCAATATACACTGATTTTTCCCCTAAATTTTTCAGTTTCTTTTTATTCAGATATTTTTCAGTTTTAAGTTATGTAAAGCTGCGGAAAATCGATTTCCAGAATCGATGCGAATTCATCGAATTCATAATGGGTTGTTATGGTGCACAAAACGGGAATCTAAGGTGTCAGAAGTGAAGTTAAATTTATCTGTTTTTCTGCAAGACGATTCGGCTTTTCTTATACATATCGTAAGTCGTGTGTAAACCCAAACACTGCACCTGTAACCAAGTAACGACACCATAACAACGTATTAATGAACATTGTACCTACTACGATTGAGTATACAGCTTTGGACTAGGCTAACTATTCTGATTTGTTCCATCATCTTGCCTGCTGCCGTCTCTCGCCTTCCAAAATACACTGCTTTTTTTCCCAATTTTTCAGTTTATTTTTATTCAATTATTTTTCAGTTTTGATTTATGTAAAGCTGCGTAAAATCAATTTCCAGAATCGATTTGAATTCATCGAATTCATAATGAGTTGTTATGGTGCACAAAACGGGATTCTAGGTGTCGGAAGTGAAGTTAAATTTATCTGTTTTTTGCAAGACCATTCGGCTTTTCTTAACATATTGTAAGTCGTATG